>VYXH01004349.1:0-88500 GCA_013397275.1 Burhinus bistriatus | reverse complement strand
CACCCCTCACCCCACACCCACCCCCCAGAAAAAACCACAACAACCAAACCCCAAACCACCCTGTTATCTAGCTATTTAGTTGATCTGACTCTATTCTCAGTGCAACAGAGGAAGATAACACATACTCTGAATTCCTTTTAGGAAGCATAATGATGTCCCTGAGTGCAAGATTACTAAACTACATGCTCGTGTACCTTTAGCATGTAACTCCAGTTGGTATTTCAGCTGCTTGNGAAGAAAAAAAAAAGGTCAATTATTCTCTTCATCCTCAAGTTCAGAAACTTACTACTCAAATAATTAGCCCCCACAGGCAGGAAAGCAAATAATTCTGATAATTTTTCTTTGTCAAAGTAAGGAGCAATTTATAGTATTAGTCAGATATTTTCTGATAGAGCGCTTTTCTGTCATAAAATGAGAATTCAACATTCGATTTCCTGAGGAAAAAAAACAAGGGGGAGGTGACCCAGCTTCCCACTTCTTCTGCAGCTCCTCCACAGCCCATCCAGCAAAAGACCCAAGGACAAGGCACAGGTTACACCAGGTTTCCAGTGACACCAGGTCAAAACAAACAGTTTAGATTCTTCCCAATCTGATTTAAAAATAATAATTAAAAAAACCCTCCTTCCCATTGAAATGTTGCACACCAATCTTGGGCTTTTGGTTACAAAGACAAGTTTTTAGAAACACCAAGATTACATCAGGCAGCTTGACTGATCCCTTTACGGCGCTATGGAGGAAAGACAAGCCCAGACTAGACTCATGCTTGCATCTACAGTCAGGAAGCCATTTGGAGCATAACAACAACTTTATTGAGTCGGTACATTTCTGGACAATGCCACATATATATTCTCCCCTTACACGTCAGTAGATGGCACTCTCTATATTTACTATCTACGTATTTTGCACACTTGCCAAAAAAATGCTTCTTCTCATGGAACTGTAGTAGTAGATCACAGGTCCTTAAACAGCTTCCCTTAGTGGGGAGCTCTATGCTTTACCTACTCTTTAGTGCAGATTTCAGTCTGCCCTAGGCACACAAGAAGGTCAAGTATGTTGATCACGGCCCATAAACCCATGGAAACATGAACTGTACATATGGTCTGTACTTTATGCAGTTAATAGATAATCCACTCTCCCACTGACAGTGTAATAAGCCTCAAAATTGGCCCTTTCTACAAAGGTAAAAAAAAAAGATTCAGCATTAATAAAACATCTGCATATGGTACCAAAGAGAGATCTGTTAGAACAGAGCCCTCTTCATCTACCTGGTCAGCTCACTAGCCATTTAGAGTCGTATCGATGTTATTTAGTTGTTTGTCCTTCATATTTGTACAGTCAGTAGAGTCGTGGGAAGGCAGACTGAATGCCTCTTCTGTGCACATCGAAGTTGCTTTGAATGAAAACTATTAGTTAAAGTTTTATTTGCAAGAAGAACAATAACTACTTTGGGGTAAAAGCTAACAGTTCCAGATGACACGCTCCAATCCAAAAATAGTTCAGAAGAGAAAGCATGTCTAGGGCTGACTGTTTGCCAGGGCATTCGGGGAAGGCAGGCTGGTACGAATTCCTCGCACACCACCACCCTGCTGTGCAGAGCCCTATTTTTATGACGTGGTCAGGATTGCAAGTTTCACACCTTTGAAAGAGTCTCACACGGGGGATACTTGGTTTCTATCAAAGCCTGCTTCATACCGCAAGCTAAGAGTTAAGAATACTGAGCAAGTCTAAACCCTTGTTTATCCTCACAGATCAGATGAGATTGGAAACAAAGATAAGAAGAAATTAAATGTTTCTTTTTTATTGTGCACTGTTACAGTAAGCGTCACCCCATCAGCCAATGGTATAAAGACATAACACTAGTATAGCCCTTTAATACTTCCTTTTTTGAAAAAATTTCTAAACTATAACATTATATTAAATTTGATAAATACAATTACTACCAACATTTAATTGATTCTTGATTACAATCAGTTGTATTTCTGAAACAATCAAGCATCCTACAATTAAAAATAATTGATTCATTAGCACACCCCTACTAGACAATTACACAAATGCATTATTTATGTAATTAGATACATGTACAGTTCATTATCCCACTTTTTATTCTATTGTTGTAAAGCTACAGAAGTAGCGCCTTACTTTTTAATCTTCCTTTGTCTTCTATTGACAGAGATCACATTTATTTTATTTACCCAATTTCAAATTAGAAATCAAAACCTGAAAGAGACTCAATCCCTACAAAAACAGTAATTAAAGCTCATTTATTTGTCACATGGGTGAAAAGTAAGGGCAGGAAAGTATTTTCCAGGGGAAATCTGCTTACTGAGTTGAAAAAAGCAGCTGTAAGCAACAGATTTTTGGAGGTTTCAAAAATATAAATTAAAATATCTACATGCCAGGCTCTTGCTTAAATGAGAATTTAAGGCTGAGCATGAAAGAGAAGCTAGTGAAAAACTATTGCGATCGGAGCTGCTTCCAAGCCCAAAACTAACTAATGGCCATGTACTTGTTATTCTACTGTGGCATCAAAACCAGTTCAGAAGTCTTGACAGTCAGGACAACAGATTAATGATCTGATTTTTAGATGTTCTAGTCCTCCACATATTTTACCAACTTCACTTATGACCGTGAATGTCCAAACTTGCTAAGAAAATGTAATAAAATTCACAAACCAAACACCACNAGCTGCTTGCAGATGACTAGGGCTGACCAGGCTGCCTTAACACTCTTCTAAAATGAGCAGCCCACCAGAGAACCAAGAATGTCCTACAGTGAACCTGTACGGACAGTTTTCTAACCCTATTGATGCTGCACTCTTCTGAAAGCCACATATTTGACTTACCTGCAATCAGGGTGTCCACCCTGGGTTTTGATCAGCTTCTTTTCCACCTTCTCCACACTATTCAAAAGTGCATTTTATTATTTAAGAACAGCCACACTTGGTCAGACCAAAGAAGGAAAGACAGACGTGTGAGAACTGGAAGGGGCACTTCTGGTGTCAAAAACAGGAGAGAAGAGAGGCGTGGTGAAAGCCCACTGTGCAAGGCATCATGGCCTGCCTGCTAACTGATGAGAGTGCAGCAATAATTCAGGAGAGAAAAGAAGTGAATATAGAGAAATGCAACAACATTTTCCCTTCATTGGCATACTACCACTCTCCAACGGTCTCAGCAGACTTCAAAAAACAAGTCTGCCAGATTTGTTCCCAAGGAGCTCTGGAGCAATGGCTATTAAGAGCTCCCCTCTGATCCCTCCGGACTGAACGTGGGGTGGCTGCCACACAATTTCCACCTCAAGATTCCTGAAAAAGTGACCAAATGAAAAACCCGAGCAACAAAAGTCTGCAAGCTCCTATGCTGAAGTTGCAGCAACCCTCATTTTCCAACAGCATTACACTTTACTTCCACTTACTTCATACAAATGTTTGTAATATTTATATCATGGCTTGTCATCCATGCATTTGCATTTCTTTAAAAAAAAGATTAAAAGAGTGAGTTTATCTATCTGCTGCTGGTTTTACCTTTCCTAAGGAAAGCTATGTAATAAAGCTCCCAGGGTTAACATAGAAAAGTTACAAAAATTACTTTTTTGGTAGAGTTCCCAGGCAAAACCCTTCTGCAGTCTTCCATGGTCCTGGTGCATTCCTCGAAGGAGCTCACAAAGCTTCCACTCTCTTTGCTGAACAAATGAGGACAGAGCAGGAAGGCAAGACATTCAGTAATTGCTCATGCTTGCACTCTTTAGAAATCAGATACTGGGAATGGCAGGGAGTGTCAGGAAATAAATGGTCGTTGCTCCATCCACAGATACAGTTAAAGATGCAGCTCCCTTGCGGTGCCTCCGATGCCATCACAAATGTTTCTTTCCAACTTCTAAGATGGTCTGATGACAGTAAATCTTCACTCATTCCTGCAAGCCCGGGTAAATGGTCTAGACTTTGAGTGTCCCGTGTGTTTCTCTTTTTGTGACACAAGCAAGCCAGCCACAGTCAGAGGCAGTCAGAGGAAAAAAGCAGCAGGAACTCAAGGTGGAGAGGAGAAAACTACGATGATAATTTATCTCATTGTTCTCCAGCAGCCTTGGTGCTGAAAGATATGCCTCCACTCAATTTGACAGCCAAGCATGAAAAGTATCATGGCAAAGAGAATGCTACCAGCTGTACTTTTCATAGCAATAAAGGATGCCTTCTCAGATCCTATGAAATGAACAAGCTACTTGAAAACGATCAAGGACTGGCCAGCTACGTACAGCAGAATCTGTCCACATCTTACACCCACATCAGGCACTGCAACTCCAAGATAGTTGAGGTGAGGAAGGCAATCAAGAATACCCTCAGGCAAAACAGAAGGTTTCTTGGAGAATCAGCTGACGACATTGCAAAGCAATCACCGACCAACAAAAAACCAAACCAGAAATACTTTAAAACAATCAGACATTCAGCTCTGAGTCTTCTGAATTGAATTTAACAGAAATGGACAGAAGTTATATTGGGTTTATATTCATATGTGTCCAGCTTTTTTGACTGATTTGTCTCCTCATTTTTTACAAATTAAAAGCTTCTCTTTTCTTATGCTTATTTCTCTATGCTTATCAAACACTGTAAAACAAAGGAAGAAGAGTATCTAACTCACTGCAATCCTTCTTTAAATCTGGCGTTTAGACTAAGTAAGAACTTCGAAGCCCCGCTGAGGTTCAGAGTTATACAGCTCCAAAGAAACTAAAACATCCTGGTTTACCTTACAGTCCAGTGTTATTCCTCGTTTCGTTTGGGCATCGCTTACAAAACACTTCAAACTTCATCTGCAAAGAAGCATGGTTGCCTTCAAAGTCATTATGTCTTAAAAACCAGAGGAAAGTTCTTCCCAGTGTGTTTATTTAATGCAAAACATTAACATGCTGACAGCTGTTGAGCTGCTTCACTTAGCTGTCACAACAGACCATAAAGCACCACAGCGAAATGGACACTTCTGTGTATGACATCTGCCACTCTTCTATTAACTGCTGCTTCCCTACAAACATTTTACCAAATAATTAATTTGGCTAGGTGTATGCAACAGAGTATTTTTTTATGCATTAAAACATCTGGGTTTTCGCACAGCAAGGTTCTGCCTAATATAATGAAGTCCAAATTGAAGATTTTAAACTGCCATTTTTGGCTATGACACGAGAAGGATTCCCGCAGAGAGATAACATGCCTCATCTACTCAGGAAAGCATACCTTCTGTAACATAAGTTGAAAAGCCTTACTAAAAATATTAACATTGTAAGCTTTAATAGAAATAAAAATTCTTAGGAAAGCTTCATCTCTACAGGGCTGTTCTTGAATCCAAAGCATCTGCACCTCAGTGGGAAACACAGGTTATATGAAAGCAATTTATAATGTACTGCAGCAGAGGCAGAATAGGACAGCCTTAATATCAAGAGGAAAAAAAAAAAAAAAATCACAGTAGATGCCTTTGCAAAATTTAGTCCTGAGAAACGTAGAGTACTCAGGACTCAGAAATGAGTCGTAAGAATGCCTCAGAATCAGTAGTTCTCAAACCAGGCTGAAAGTCAGGAATTCTCCTGCTATCAAAAAAGTCTAAAGTCTGGGTTTAGAACTGACTAAAGCTCAAATGACAAAGTCTCCTTGAATCAAACTTGCTGAAATTGCAAGCTAAATCATAGAACGCCATCAAGATACTCACAGTAGTACCTGCAAACCATAAGACTGCACAGCAAGAAACAACCTTTCTCTTTCACCTGGAGATGACAAACAACTGATTCCAGAATGTGTATTTTCTCAGCTTTGTAGGAATTATATTTGTCTCCCCAGATTTAGTTGAGTATCTCAAACTACAGTGTTGCCTTTTAAAGACTAAAATAAAATAGGTTGAAGGAATATGTTGAAAATCTAAGTTCTCTGTTGTTGCCATCTGTCTTATCCAATGGATACACTTGAAGTACTGCTTTTGGCTTTTTCCAAATGCCTGTCATTGGTCTCCAGGACAATCACTTGGAAACAGAAACTAAACAGAGAAAAACCTACAGCTCTGCTCTGTACCTTTATACATTTTACAGAGATGTTTAAATCCAAAATGAAATTAAAAGTGCAATGGAAAGCATTCTTTCCCAAGAAAGCAAAACATGCTTGGCTGGCAATGCCTTTGGAGGACATCCCTCAAACAGTGGTACATGATACCCCAAAGGTCCACCTCATTTGACCACTGGAATTGTATCCTTTGGGAGTCTGCAAGCAGCTCAGAGGGTAATTCCAAAATGTAAACTCAACAGAAGCTGATCTACTATCATAGGAGGGAAAGAAAAAAAAGATAAGAAAAAATGAAGACTGGGATTGCTGGCTTCTACATCCTACAGATGACAACTTTTCTGGCTCATTTTGGACATGTTCAACACTCCACTGGACCTCAGCAATCTCATCTAACTTTGAAGTCAGTCCTGCTCTGGGCAGGAGGTTTGGCTAGATGACCTCTAGAGCTCCCTTCTGGGGAGCATATCACAACAGGTACCAAAGATGGAGGTCTCCAAACAGGGAAGTCATTCTAGTTACAATAATATCTAAGCCTTATCAAAGTGCTGCTTTTAGAGCTAGAGTCACACATCCTTTTGAATCATTTAAGAGAAATACGCAAAGAAATACTGGGAGCAGTACACTCCTGCATATAGGCAGGTGGGACTAATTCCTTAATTACCAACAGCTTCCCATTACAACATTCTTTTCACTCACTTTTAATAGACTGAGATTATTAGCTAACTTTCCTCTAGTATCACTGGAGAGGAACAAGTACTTTCACAGGGAAAATCATCAGCATCCTAAGATAGATGGGATGACTTGCTTCTTCCAGCTGTCTCTTACTCTCCGATAACTACAGAAGGTAGAAATGACTACTTCAGTCCAGAAGTCTAGCTTTTAGACAGACCAAATTCAATGACAGAAATCCCATCGTAGTTACTGGCCAGGGAGGAACCAGTAACTCCACACTGGAATAAGGTTCTCCATCCCTCCTGTTTACAGAGCTCTGAAGGTGGCAAAGAAACAGAAACCCCATCTAAGAGACATATCTAGCCTCTTCATTATTCAGAGGCAGAAGGAAGAAACATGGCTGTTGTGGGTTTCATTTCTCAAGTGTTAACGAGTACATTATAAGGCCAAACTATTCATAACTACAATATGCACATCTTCCTTGTATGCCCTGAAAATAATTCTCAGAGTTAAAGTCACCAATGATACAAGCAGAAGCAACCCGAAGTGCACCCTTAAAATTTTTCTAAGACTATTAGTCCTTGTTTTTACTTAATTTCACTTTCCCTCAGCAGAATTACAGCAGGGATATGTTTGGTGCATTATGCTTATCCACTATATTACCACTGAAATGCTTTATCTTAACAATTTCATGGAAAACTGAATTACAGTGACTTAGAATTGACATTGAAAATGTTCCTAAGCAATTTACAGGGTGAAGCTCCACCAAAAAAAAAAGAAAAAAAAAAAGAAAAAATTTAAAAAAACCTTTTAGTTAGTCTTGGTTCTTAATTTACTTTGCTGCTTTTGAGAATCAACGAAGGCAGTGTGAGTGCTGCACAAATGTCTGCATCTACCAACATAAGTGAAGACCTTCTTATTTTGGTGTAATTACACCCTCTGCTTTACTATAGCCTTGCTACACTGGTTACTGCCATTCAGGGACAGATACAGCCCCAATTTAAAGGGAGTATGCCAGGCTGTCTGATGCTAATTGGACAGCTTAGCCTTCTTAGTTCTTCCCTTCCCCGTAAATCCGTGCCTGTTTAAATGAACAAAACCACTATTACACTTGCATTGATGAAAACCATTCCACAGTCATCACAGAAGTAATTCTAGGTTTATACCGGCACACATTAGAGTAGAATCTGCTCCAATGTTTTTCAAAGAAGATCGACAGAGCTGAAGCTCCGCATTCATACATTTTCAAGGCTCTTGCTAGAGCGGAGGTTTTCAGCAGCTGCACAGCACGGCAAGTTGGCATAAGTTCTTGTTATACTGCCACAGGCTAAATTCAAAATCCTAGTTTAACACTGGTGGCAAACTACAATTAGTACTGCTCCTGCACTGAAGAAAATAATCCATGAAATCCATCATTTTCATAGCCACATAAAAATTTACCATGACAATGTTCAGCTTTACCAACTTCTGTTCACTCCTGCTAATTTCTTTCTTTGAATTTCATATGAACAGCTATCTTTTATGAAAGAAAAGAAAAACAGCCAGAAAACAAAATTTGTGTAAAATTTGAGATTGGGACAAAACTTGTGTAATTTCCAATTCCTCTACACAATTGTGGAAATATCAGCCAAAATATACACATTGTCATTCCAGATGACAACCAAGGTTCATCTACTTAAATATTCTGTCTTGGACATCAGCTGGTATCAGATATTCAGAGAACACAAGAAACCCATCCATTGTAAGTATATTTTGTCTTAAGCCCAATCAATAGTTTGTGTTCTGACTCAAGAAAAGGAATTTATCCAATAAGAACGTTCCCATTATTCCTACAGCAATGTAATACGCTTTTGATCTCTGCTTCAGTATCTTCCGGCAATAAGTTACACTACTAATACAAACTATAAATATACTTTTTAAAAACATCACAGCAGTAGAATATTTTCTCATTTTTCCAAATTTGCAACAGATTTATCTTGAGTACTTTCTAAATCCACGGTAATTTACCAAATAATCTTACACTTCACAACAGTGAAACCAAACCGTTGTCAACAGGTGAAGAGTTTGCCCAGTAAAAGCCTTTTAAGTGTTGCTTGAGTGTCCTGTAATAGGTAATTGAGGTAAAGTTCCTTATCACATAACCCAGTTCTAGGTCGAAATATGTTCTTCTATGCCCAACAGTTCTCTTCCAAGATTATACATGAACATTCAGAACATAGTAGTCTAATTATGCATCATTTTAAATAGCAGTCTTCTCTTCTGTGCCCTTCTTCACTGACACAGTCGGATCTTGTCTTTTATTCCTTGAAAATGCAAAAAGGTAGGGTTCAGTACAAAAGGACTAGGTGTTTGGAGGTGGAGAAGATGGGAAATTCACTAGCTGGCAACTAACACTAACTTATTACTACTTTTCATAGCCTGATATGTTTGTGCAATAAATAGAAGGAATTCCTGAGGGGATATAAAGAACAGTCAATAAAGGTTATAACACGCAGAAGACAATGAGGACAATCAGTACCACCATAGCCATCTGTATGTTCTGTGTCTACCTGCAACTGTGAGCCATGCTGTTCTGGTTTGAGGTAGAACAGAACCAATTTTGTTCAGTAACTTTTTAGCTAGGCCTCTTCTAACTGCTGAAATTAACAGCATGTTGTGCAGAAAACTGTTCGCTCTCAGGGTGGTAAGACCCATGTTTACAGTTGATGCCAAGGAACGGTATGCAGAGAGGCTCCTGCTTATACTTATTGCTACAACACCCAAGGCCAGCCAGCTTTCTTACTTGCCCCGTTGGAGGGTTGGAAGCGGAAAAGCATAGAGGGGTGTCCTGGTTTGAGGTAAAACAGGACCAATTTTGTTCAGTGACTTTACTTTATAGCTAGGCCTCTTCTAACTGCTGAAATTAACAGCATGTTGTGCAGAAACTGTTCACTCTCAGAGTGATAAGACCCATGTTTACAGTTGATGTCAAGGAACGGTATNGAGCAAGAGAGAGAGAGTATCTGTCGTTCCACCGGATTGGGCCAATCTGGCCCAAACCACGACAAGGGGTCACACCTGTGGGGAGGAGCAGACAGGACAGGTGACCCAAAACTGACCAACAGGGTATTCCATCCCATCTGCCTCATGCTCAGTATAAAAGCTGACGGATCAAAGGGATCAGCCCTCTTTCTTCAATGGCCGGCATCCAAGGATGACTCTGTTTCTGCATCTGCCTTTGAAACCAATCCTGAATCCAGATCCGGAATCCAGTTCCCGTCCATCACTGAGTCCAGTCTGGGACTTCCCCAGTGCCTGCTGGTGACATGATTGTCATCCTGGGAGCTTGATATGGTTTTGTATATATTTCATTATTTTCTTTTTATTTTTTTATTACTAATATTTCATTAAAGTAGTTTAGTTCCTTCTAAACTTGTAATTAAGCCTCTCTTTTTCTCTCTCTTTCCTGCCTCCCTTCGGAAGCGGAGCAGGACAGAGAGAGAGTCTCTGCTGTTTCACCTGATTGGGCCAATCTGGCCCAAACCAGGACATGTGGCCAGATAGGAACCTGAATACCTTGGGCATAGTCCTGAACTGTACCTGACAGAAGAGACACATCTGCGCTCCAGTGAAGGCTGGGAAGGAGATGTCTGATTCAATGATGCCTGCTGCTATAAACTTTTGGGAAGCACGAAGGAGAGCTAAAGGATATGGTTAGAGATGCATCTGTGATCACGAGGATGCCAAAGGATACAAAGGCCATTATAACAAACAACATGGACAGTTATACAGAACATGAGCCAGTAGTAAAGAATAACCTGGCAATCGCATGGGGAAGAAGATGGTTGCTAGTATCATCTGAAGGCCAGACACTGTTACAATCAGAAGCCATGAGATTCAGAGCAAGTGCTCTATCCTGGAGAAAGTTGGGACTGAACCCTATGGAAGTGTCTGATCTTTCATCCTTGAAATCAGGCATTAATGCTGTTTTCAGTGTACAAAAAAATAGTAAAATAGAGTTGGCAGCACAGGAGAGAACTAATACTGAGGACACAAATTCTGCCCTTCTCCATGCAAAAGGACAGAAGTGTTGTGAGATACTAGCCTTGCTAAATCATGACTTCCTCATTGACCTCAAACATGGGAAAGAAGCTTACCAACTAGGCCAGATCACTTAAGAACAGCATAAAAGAATGGCACAAGCAGCTGGAGCACAAGTAGAAAGGTCAAGACACAAAACACGACCATAAGAAACAAAGGAACCCTATGATCACAGCTGAGTGGAGACCAGGTCAGGCACACTTCTGAACTGGATCTGACCACAACCTGCCCTTGAAGTGGATGCTCCAAAACACCAAAGTGCTCGCAATCTCTAAATATGAAGTAGAACAATGTAATTTTTTAAATAGGAAAAAGTGTCAGACTGGTCAAATAACAAAGATGCAAAAAGCTTTGAAAATGAAGCATCTTTCTTCTTACCATGTCCTTACAGACTAAGTTTTTCCTCTTGTCTTGTTCTAATCCAGCAGCCACTGTGCCCTTTCTAGGTGTATAAATACTCCAGTCTCCTCCTGGCCCCAGTCTGTTACCTGCCTGTCTCATAAGTCTCTCACTCTCCAAATCTGCTGTTTCAAAACCTAGCTGCCACAGTCTACCTTCCAGAAACGTGTCCCTCCTAAGCATGCTCTTGGGAAAGGAGCAATCTCCCTCTCCAGAGATTTCCATAAATTCCAAATACAAGCAGCCACAAGAAGGGAACCATATGAGCTATTAAACACAAAATAAAGTATCTGTGTTGTAAGCTGTAAACAAATAAATAAAGCAGATATCAGCCTTTACAACTAGAAAGATGACACTAGCCAGCTATTCAGAGAGAATGTAGAGATGATGTAGAGAAAGCCAGAGAGTTTCTGGACTTTTTGCATTAGTCTTCATGAAGGAGATCTATTGGTGTCAAGCAGAATTAATAGCAACAACAGTCAGAGCTCAGCTGAGAACAGAGATTATTACATTAATTACATTTTTCAATTTTAGTTGGCCTGACAAACACCAGCTAAGATATGTATAAAAAAAATAGTTGAACAGACATGAGAACTGATGGCAGCTCTGTGATGTCTCATGGAAGACGGGCGAAAGGGCAAGCGTATCGCTCAAGCTTAGAACAGGAGGAAAGAGGAGCTGGGAAGCCACAGACAACTCAAGCTGAACTTCAGATTCAAGAACACTTCCGGATAAAGCAAACCATTGTGTGCAGCTATATGATGACACAGACATAAGTAGCAATCAATATAGATTTGTTAAGAACAAACTGACAGAACAACCCGATTTCTTCCCGTGTGTGGCTAATAGACCTTTTTAGTGGAAGAGGAGTAATTGTCATACATCTTGACTTCAGTAAATCATGATGAAATTTGAAAACAGAAATTAAATAACTGTACCCATGGAGGACCAATGTTTAACTGTCAAATACAAAGATGTATTGCATGGTGCTTCAAAGGGTCTGTCCAAGGTCCAGTCCTTTTCAGTGTTTCTCTTAACAACCTAGATGACAGATAGAAGAAAACATCCCTGAGAGTAAGAGACACTGCAAGTGTGTTGGGAGGACTGTAGAAAGATTCAAATAGATTTTGACAAGCTAGAGAAACAGTCACTACCTCTATCACAAATATAAGATAAGGAAGATCTAGTTTGTAACATTTCTGTTAAAACAAACAAACAAAAAAACAAAACAAAAAACCCCAACCCCCCAAAAAATCCGAAAAAACCCAAACCCCCAAGATGGCAGGGTGTCACCTGGGGGGTATTGCCAATCTATGAATCACAAGCATGACACTGCACAATGGTTTTGGGTATTCAAGGAAGACGTGAACAAACAGAAGACATGAGAAAAAAAAAAAGGCAACAAGAACTAGCAGAGCTGGAAAACTTGAGCCACAAAATAGGAAAAAAAAGGAAGAAAATCATCTGTTCTCCATACCAGTGTTGGGCAAACCAAGTAGTAATAGGTTCAAATGCCAACCAGAAAGATCCAGCAGACTTTAGGAAAACCAGTCCACTGAGAATAATAATGAGGCACTAGAATAGAATGTCAAGAGAAGGTATGGGTTTTCCATCTTTGATGATCTACAAAATAGAAATGCCAATCTCATCTTACTTGGGGCACAATGATGGCTTCTCCAAGTCTCTTCCAAGGCAGTTTTCCAAGACAATAAACTACTGTCCTCTCCCTTAAGCAAATCCCGTCACACATGTACATTTCCTCTGTACAAACACAACCCCTTGTACAATGGACACTGATTCAACATTTTTTGTGCTAAAAGAGTGGGTTTATGGATGTGGAAGTCCCAAATACCAGCAAACACTGTTTGCATCTTTGAAACCAAAAGTGGGAAAAAACCCCACCCCAAAACACAAATACAGAAGAGAGACACATTTCAGTTTTGCTCTTTTAGCAGAATGCAACTTATGCCCCATCCATTCTTCCTTTCTAATAACGTGTTTTCTAGTAAGGGTTTGGCTCTAACTGCTGAGTGTGAATCTCCAGTATGATTCAGAGTTTCCAGCCATAAGATGGGAATCATTAATAGACTTTACCCCAGAATTTTCCCTGATGATGACCTGTTGCTATGGAAGTCAACCTCCAGAGCAAAACTGGAAGGAAGAAGTACTATACCATTAATCACATCATTAATACAGCCCTAATAAGCTGAGGTTCATAACCTCTGGATGCTGATGAATTGGAGTCAGATAAACCTGCTCTGTCCCAATGTTTTAATCAACTGCAGTATTTGCTGAAGGCCATGGCAGCGTAGCTTATAAATATATAGATGCTTTATTCACTTTACAAGTAAAAACACAAACTAAGAACTAAACAGACTCAACAGAGAAACTATTAACTTCAATCCTTGGAATGTATCAAAGTCAAAGGATTTTGTAGACAAAGATGCTCCAACAAAGCTTCCTTATTTCATTAAAATTGTTCTGAAATAATTTCCAAGTATCAGGGAGATACAATAACATCCCTCGTTAAACTTCAAGAGTTTTTTCCCAAAAAATTCGTGGTAGATGTCCAATTAAATTAATTTGGTTGAGGTTTGGCACACTGTTCTGTACTGTGCCTTCCATACTGAGTGCATCACAAGCAAGCAATACCATGACAGCTCAAAATAACACGAGATAAGAATAGAAAGGAAGGGAAAAATGAGTTACAGAAAAGACATGACAGGTGGAACCTAACCTCCAGACAGATATTCCCAAAATAATTACACTCAATTATTCACCCACCACCAAAAGTGCCTGCTGAAGAACACGAAAGTCCTAAAGTAAAAGAATTGCTACTCGACATTTTCCTTATGTATCAGGCCAGAACATGCTTTGTCACAAACGCACAGATATTCTCATACTAGTTTTTCCTCCCACCACTGGTCTGAGTAGCAACCTGCCTTCTGCAAACCATATCATTAGGCACAGAGTTTTTCCGCTTTATGTTTTGCTGATGACAACTGAATTCTCTCTGGTTTTTCTCCAACTTGGTTTAAAACAGAGGACAACTAGGCTTTGTATGTAGCCAAAGTAATAATTTAAAAGTCTCTTATTCAACTTACATTTAAATAGACAAGTGGTTATAACACGTTTAGTCCCAAAAAACCTTTTCATTCACAATAACCATCAGCTTCAGTGAATGTTATGTATTGTTGACAGTCCTGAAAACTCTTAAGATAGTTTCGTTCCACCAAATAACTACCAAAAAAACTTTAAAAAACCTCATCCAGCAGGCTGTGTTTTCACACTGCAAGGTTTCTTTCTCAATTATCCCTAGCCCCACAAAGTAATCTGGAAGTCAGCCTTTAATACTGATGTGTTAGGAACAACAAAGATGATGTGATCATAGAATCGTTTACAACCAGTTAATAAATGAACAAGAAACTATTTCTCCTAGTCATTTTCCAGAGTAAAATTGTCATTTCACTACTATCAGAATTGTAACAAAACAAAAACATACACTAGAAAGGGTCCAGCTTTTTCCCATAGCTATATAAATCTGGCACAATTGAAAATGGCAAAAAACCCTATTGAGCTAAACAAGTGTAAGCCTAAATACACAACAAACCAAAGGAACAAGTCGAGAAATGGTGCTGCATGAGGCCTTTTTGAACAAGAGGTGTACTGTAAAATGTTGAGTAATTCCAAAATGTAGCTCTACAGCTCTGCCATAATGATTTTTGTTTATTAAGCATGCCTGTTTACAGAACTAGGGATTTTCTTTTAAATCCCTGTCTCCTGTTTAAGTCTATCTTTGGACTTAAATGTTGCTAATTGAAATCCCTAACACTGAAATCAATGGAGGTCTCCTCTGAGCTTCTCTCTGAGACCAAGGAATGGATGTCTTTAAGTTCAGTTGATTTACTGGATTCTGATCATAGGACAGAGGTAACCACAGTTCCTCAACCATTTAATGTCTGGTGAAAAAGAGGGCCAAGAGGGAAAGATGTTATATATTCACACTGGCATAACAGGAAAGGAGCCAGCTTGCAAATCTCCCCACGTTTACTCCTAATATCCCTGGCTGCATTTAGGGTCAGAAGGAGGAAGCCAACTAAAGATGTCAAGGGATACAGCTCTCAGTCCCAAGCATCCAAGGAGAATTTTGCTGGGCCGAAAGTGCTCTCTCCAGCTCTCACAGCAATATTAAACTGATCAGCCAGCACAAGCAGTCTAACTATTCAACTTATTTTGTATTCAGTGTGTACTCTCCTAATTGTTTCCAATTACGGTGCTTTTTTTTTTTTCCTGGAAACAGATAGTGCTTGTCTGTGCTTGGAACCCATTAACATTGCTGCTTCAGTCACTGGAAAGATAGCAGCTACATTTCTGTGCGTGTATCTGTGGATGCAAAACCTGATTGCATTGAAAATGTGCTTGACTTGCCTGAAACTTGCATTTTCACTCTCCTCGATGAATGGACCCAGCTCATTTTTCCAAACAATGACGAATCACCCTCTCTCATTTTCTGATAGCATCATGGAGCTTTTCTCAAAAGAAGCTGGTGGATGTTTTGAGATTGCTAATCAGGCCTTTTATAGCTAGCCAGTTATTTTTATGATAGTGGCATCTAAGTGCATTTTCCAGATGTTAGTTAGGTACAAATTCATCACTCTAACCTGTATGTTAAAACATATCTGTGGAATAAGGAAAGTAACTTTAACCAACCAAATATCAAAAGAATACTTGTTCAAGTCTTCAAATTACTGTCTACAATCTCACTCAGCATCACTAAATAACATTTAGACATTTGATCAGTAGATATGATATTATGTTTATATCATTTATATCGTGTTTATATGGTATTGTAAATTCTCCCCCTTTCTTAGATGGACATATTTGAATGAAATTTCTGAGTATATTGTGCTACTCAGTAGTGCAAGTTTGTTTATTCAGTTTAGAAGATAATCTGACTGACGCCTTAAAATTGACATTAGAGAGACTTGGTTATAAAGAGTCCCCCTCTCATTTTGTTCATTTTCTTTTGGATACAATCAGTCATATTCCAGTCAAGGTCTGCTTGTGACTTCTTGAGAAACCTTTACTTCCATGTATGGGTTTGATTCACTTAAGTTCGTCATTATAAACAACACATATTTGCTGAGAAAAGTCTGTACAATTTTGACAACGGATAATGGGTTTAGTTTTTCTATACTTAAATTCTCACAATATATTATCTCCTTGAAAGAACTGTATTCCAATTGACAATGAGAGTTTCCACATTGGCAATTTTTTTATATATTTGCATAAACAGGAAACCACCAATAACAGACAACCCTTCAGGAGGGGCTGAAATTACTTTACAGAGTACTTTAAGAACATCTATAAGGAAAAGTATCACTTACACGAAGGTAACTAGTAACTTAAATACATAAATACATCTACCAAAACCTTTCCTCTACTGTAAAAAGAATAATCTAGTGAATTGTTTTCTGACAGATTTCCAAAGGCTACTATAACACATCACAGTTAATTGATGTAGGAAAAAAGGATAATTTAACACATTTAAAGCTGGTGACCAACTTCATAGCAGGAGACCGGTACTTCAAACATACTCTTTTGTTAGTTGTGAATCCCACAGATTTCTGTGAGACATCAGTTTAGAACTACTTGTGTGTGAGTAACTAAAATCCATTTTTTCCAAGAAAGGGAATTGCATTCAGAGGATTGTCTTATAACTAGAGTCAGGCAACTGAATTTGACTTTTGATTAGTACTACTCACTGTTAGTACAAAACACTGAGCTGTACTATTTTGTTCCACTTTCTCTGGTTAGTACATTTTAAGAAAGAAAAAGTCCTCTTTTTTAGTATCTTCTGGTGAGCCCCAAAGAATGCCACCTGTAAACCACAAGACCTTTGGCTTGTCCTGCACTGTCAGACATGCCAGGTAGCTTTCACGTACATATACTGCAGCAAGGTTGAAAAAGAGATTACGATGACAGAGTAGTACAAATCACCATAGAGCAGCACAGCAGTCAGGGCATTAACAAACGTGCAATTGCTTTCACTGTAACTTTGATGGCCAAGAGAGCAGAGGTTGGGAAAGGAAAAGGGGAAAAGTCACTATTATCTAGCTGAAGACAGTCTCAGCTTGCTAAACAAGGAAATGTTACTTCTTTGTCTTGCTTTGCCCAGTGTGGTACCTGAATATGTTATTACACCTTCACTAAAAAAAACAAATGAAGCCAGAGTGCCTGCTTAGACTACTAGCATCAAGGGACATCATTCTGAATTCCCACACTTTCTAATGTAAATTCAGTGTCTGCTCATTTACCACTGAGAATTACTGATTGACAAGCAAGCAGTGCTCTGAAGCCTGAGTGCTGTCTAACAGGCAGGGAGCTCTGTGCCTCTCCGTAACGCAGCACATGCCAATATGCCATATGATTCACTCTTTAGTACCAATGTTATTTTTCACTGTCTCTGGCAAATAGTTGCCCTTTAGCAGGAGCTACTGCCTCACACAGAGACAAGACATAGCTGCTCAGCAGATTTCCAAAACACCCAGCAGCTCCCACCTCACATTTCGGCACTGGAGGAGCAGCCACCTTATATATAGGAGTGAGCTGGAACATTGCCTTTGCATGACAAAGTAACTCCTAGACATGACAACACATCTCTTCCTTTTCCACCTCTTTGGCACTGGTTCCATCTTTATCATGTACTAGACCCCACATACTGACTTTTACGGGAGCAAAACCACGATACTGAACAGAACATGGAAGTTCTTATTCTCATTCCAGCGAATTTCTGTTTATAAGCTTTTATTATTTAAAATGCATGGCTTCCTGCTCATCTGACTCCAGTTCTCAATGAAAACCTCTACAGTCATCCATGGGCTGCTACACCTTCTTTGGAGGACAAGGTATTCTCCAGATTCTTCTCAGAATTTCTTCTTTACTCCTTACCTCACACTTTCACTGCTGGCTTGTTCATATCCCAGGCTAGATCTTAGAAAGGCTCCTCACTTAAATATCTTAGTTCCATGGTATGACATAGTAAATACTTCTTCCAACACAGCAGTCTTCATGTATTGGTGCTGGCAGCTTAAGTGAGGCAGTCTTATTTCCAACACATGGCCAACTGCTTCTGTATTCCAAAAGAGTGCTTATCGTATTTAGGTAATATTCTGTCTCTCCTGTGCTAACTGTTAGTTTTTTAATTGTTTAGTATATACAACTGAAAGAAAACAACAGCTATTCCTCATGGCATTAAAATTTACCTAGATGCACATAACACTGTTACTATACAATGACTGCTCACGTAACCTTCTATTCCTGAAGTAAAGTCTGCTGGGGAAAAAATTAAAGAATATGAAAATGCAATGGTAACTTTATTTATCTAAGTAAAGTAAGAAAGCTTTTAGGGGCACCCAAAGAATAAGGGCTTCCACTGATACATACATATTTTACCACATAACCTGGATTCCACATCGAATCAACCGTTAAAAATACATCTTCTCTTGAAATACAAACCCACTACCCACAGCAAAAGAACCCCCTGCCAATTCTCCCTCAGTCCACGAAGACGGATGTTTTTGTATGTTCCAAAGAAACAGGAAAACCAATGATAGTCCCCAGAATTGGGAATCATATAAAGAGAAATCCTAACAGAAATTCAACCCCTTGACATTAGGAATGCATATGTAAGACAATGTAAGCTCTTAAATAAAGGTTTTATTTTTTAGTGGAAAACAATATGCAGAAAGATATAAGCCAGATTGTTTTTACATACTGGCATGCCAGAAATTGACCTGTGGTTTTTTTAACAAATTTAATTTTGAGGTTTGATTTAAACTCTTTTGTTCAATTTTTAAAGTTCTAAATTTTAGGTTTTACAGAAAACCCTAAAAAATCAACACTCTTGCTTTCATTTACTGAATTTTTTTAGTTCAGTACAGTATTATGGAAAAAAATATCAGAGTGAGGATACGGATCAGAATTTTCCCCACACGCTCTTTTTGCAAAGTAGAGGCAAGACTGAAACCATCTTACAAAGAAATCAAATTTAAGCAGCCCTTTCTTAACAGAAAACTTCCCTATACATTGTCTCATAAGCAAATTCACAACCACTGAGCAAACCTCTCCTTTAAGACTGACAGCTATTGGTCTGGTATATCCCAGTTTGACGTGGATGATTTGGGCTTCAGCCTGTTTGGCAGGTATTGGAACCAAAGTTTACTTATGTCATTAAAAGTTCAGGCATGCCTCTTTCTCAGCAGCTATAGTTGAACTCCTGTGTACGGCGGGACATGTCAGCTTGTTTTGCATTTCCATCCCTAGCTCGTGTCCTTTTGAACTAGTTAGGGTATTTCCTGCTGTAGACTTGGCTCTGCCTCCCACAGGAACGTTGTCCCAAATCTAGGTTCTTTACCTGGTGTGCAAGCCAATAACACACAGAGCAGAGGCATTTCCAAGTTTATTCCATTAATGCGCAGAAATGAGGTGCTCGTCCCAAAATGGGAGCACACCTTAGTTTCAAAAATCTCCACTTTTATACCTTGATTATTACATACTCAAACAATTAATACATATTCGTTATTATTCTCTTTAATGATTGGTCAAGATTTCTTTGCTTCCCATATAAATTAGTGTGCAGACTCTGCCTTCTTCTTCCATTGTTCTCTTTTAAGTAGGTGGTATCATTTGGGTAGGTGGTCGTGATCTCTGCCTGCCGAAACCACCTTTTACCTACTTCTCCTCTAATCTTGGCAGTTCCAAGTTTTCTCAATTTGCTGACTAGGCCTACAGTTCATCAGTCTCTTGACAGGAATATCCTACTTATCAACAAAACTACATTGTCTAGTGGTTAGTTCCTTCACTGAATCATAGATAAATCATGTCTAGTTACTATTTCTCTATTTTAATATTAGGTAAATAATTAAATAGGGTTGGGGCTGGAGTGGGACCAAACTCATACTGCAAATGCAGGGCAGCAAGTACTACCTGCCTGGTAAACCAGGAATCTGCAGAGCTCAGCAGCGTTTTGCCTCACAAGCCTGAGGTGCTGGTTACCGACAGCTCCTGCTGTGAGGAGAGGAGGAGAGGAGAATGAAGAGTAAATTGGGAAAAAAAAAAAAAAAAAAAGGGACCAAAAGCCCTGAAGAGTCAGGCTTGTTGCTCTGCTCCCCGATGGAAGCGTGAGGGGTGCAGGCTAATGACTCTGCTTTCGGTAACATCGGCCTCCCTCCTCTTGGTGATAACGGCCTCGCCTCAACTCAGCTTCTGATATCGAGAGGAGACACAGCAAGCTGGCTTCCTGGGGCCCTGCACTACTGAGCTGTCAGCCCCCCCAAGCTGTTTCCCCACCCTCGGCAAACATCTGCCCCACACACTGCCTCAACACCTGATGTGCTGAGAACCAAGCCTCGGGTCAGGGCCTCAGGGAAGTGCCTGACTTCAGATTTCAGCAGCCACATACTGGAAGAGCAACCAAAAGGATGACATCCAAAAGGATTAGGTCCCGGAACAGTCAGTTACAGCCTCCACAAACTTTTAAAGCTGGAACTGGAAGACAGTCTAATGTGAGCTAGTGCGAATCCTTCATCCCACCTAGGGTATAATTATATCATTCTGCTTGACAATGTGACATAGAGGGGGCAATAAAATATCCATTTCACAGTGAGGCTGGTATGACATGGCTACTATGGATGGTTAGGCTACTTAATTTATGTTTCGGAACTCATCTGAATTCATTAAGCATTTCCTACTATATTCAGCTTTGCTACAGATAACTGCTTATAAAGGTTATAAGAAATAAACACTTTAGGTACGGGCAATTTATTTCTTCCTTCAACCTGACTATCTTTTGTGAAATTGCGTGCTATAGAGCAATAACTAAAATATCTATAGAAAGTATGAAAACCAAAGACTTCAAACAGTTGCAGAATGGTAGAGTTGCAAATATGCTAGAGGAAGACTGAAAACAAACAAACAAAAAGAAAATGCTTAAGGCACTGAAGGTGTGCCAAACAGTGCAGATTAATGTTTTACATTGTTTATATATTTTTGAAGAACACTTTCAAGAAAGCCACTTACCACTTTCTGTGCTTTTTGCATTTGAAAATAATTAACCATGGGGTGGGATTTTTAAAGAAGACAACAAGGCAAACATTTCCTGAATTCTTACGAACTGAGAAGGTAAACATGTGAAGACCTGACTGGAAGGAAACAGAATCCCTCAACTCTGAGTGCATTGTTTGCTGTCCTTTAAAACAGGCTAACCCAGTGTGCAGTTCATTAGTATTCTAATTGTCAAGTAGCGCTCAGTGGTTGTCTCAGGCTGTCTGATTAAAAATTAAACAAAATTAATTTTTTTTCCATTGCCAGATGCACTGAAGTCTTTTTTTTTTTAATTAAACTCCGTTCCCAACACTTAAGATCACATGCCATCATAATGGAGCAGTAACTGACCGTACTTTGCAAGAGTGGATCACGAAAGGCTATTTAATTCTGAATTACAGTGCTAAGGTGTTATTCTTATAATGCATTGCCATTCTTCTGTTCATTTGAGCTGATCTTTGTGTTCTCCAAGGGTGAAAGAAAAACTGATGGGACTGTGATCACAGAGCATGGGGAACAGCTCCACGACCTACAACCAGCTATAGAGCACACAAAACAACTTGTTTCCATCTCTAAACAGACATTTTGCTTTGGTAAGGATGTTCTTGCAGACATGATCTTGGCTGCTGAACTGACTCAGACATTTAAAAGTAACTAATCATCTAACTACTTTCTTCCAGTTATACATTTATTTAACATAAAACTGTACCAACATGTGTTTTCCTGAATAGCGATACTATTAATAAATATCAACAGAATGTAATGTTTCTGTAATGCTAAAAAGGATGACCTAAAAACTGAGTTTCTGGACAGAATCTCAAGACCTTGGGGTACGTTTTCAGGCACATCCACAGACACCTTCTGTTTGATTTACCTGAGTAAATCACTTAAACCACCTTGTCCCTTTGTTTTCTGTTATTACAATGGGGATACTCCCTTCTCTCTATGTTATGTAAATAAAATTGTGTTATGTGTACAGACACTGTAGTTGTAGAAGACAAAACAGATTTTATATTCAGAATACCAAGATTAACAGGACCCAGAGCATTCCCAAGATACAAGAAAAATATACAGTTATCATTTTAAGGTACAGCCAAATAGAATAACATGCCAATCAGTTTGATCAAGGACAAGAGAAGAGTCATGTTAGACTCGGGTTTGCTGAAGATTAGATCATGCCCTCTTGTTTTATTTGTGTTAAGTCTGCTGTCAGTGACACTAACTATGGTATTTGTAAAACCATCTTAAAAAATAGCAGCAAAAGGAAAAGTAGTGAAAATGCTAAAAGGCTGTAGTGAACATGCTAAGGTTGCATTAACAAATGTATCTAAAACTTCAGAAAAAATACTGAATGACCCTATGCCAGTCTCTAGGAAGACAGAACTACTTTTTCTTTTGCAACTAGGCTCTCTTGTGCCGGGAACAATGTACAAAGGCAAATACAGACTATGCCAATCACGGAATGACCTCTAGAGATCATCTAGTCCAACTCCCCTGCTGACGCAGGATTGCCAAAAGCACATTACTCAGGACTGCATCCAGGTGGGTCTTGAAAATCTTCAGAGAAGGGGACTCCACAACCTCCCTGGGCAGCCTGTTCCAGTGCTCTGTCACCCTCACTGTAAAGAAGTTTTTTCTTCTGTTTGAATGGAACTTCCTATGTTCCAACTTGTGCCCGTTGCCACTCGTCCTGTCACTGGGATCCACTGAAAAGAGTCTGCCTCCATCCTCCTCCAACCCACCCTTTAGATACTTAGAAGCAAGAATCAGGTCTCCCCTCAGCCTTCTCTTCTCCAGGCTCAAGAGTCCCAGCTCTCTCAGCCTTTCCTCAAAAGAGAGGTGCTCCAATCCCCCAGTTATCTTTGTTGCCCTATGCTGGACTCTCTCCAGTAGTTCCCTGTCCCGCTTGAGATGGGGCGCCCAGAACTGGACACAGTATTCCAGTTGTGGCCTCACCAGTGCCGAGGAGAGGGGGAGAATGACCTCCCTCGACCTACTGGCCACACTCTTCCCTATGCAGCCCAGGATTCCATTGGCCTTCCTGGCGACAAGGGCACCTTGCTGGCACGTGGATAATCTACTACCTACCAGGACCCCCAGATCCTTCTCCTCAGAACTGCAATAATGTGATCAAGTTAGTTTGTTTTACATTTTGGAATTGTCATGGTTAAAAATGATTGGTAGCAACACAACAGAGCTGAAGAATCACAGAAGTTTTTTGAATACAAATCAATTTATGCTCTCTTCCAGAAATTTCTGAGAGTTATCAAGTATTGCTATGATATTCAACTTTCTTGCAATATTTCCATGTGACTTCTTCACTTTCTTAACTGGTTGCAGGTACACAGCCAGTGACACTAGAGTTGGGTTCACTATAATTTTTTGGGTAAGACTCAACTGAATTCTTCTTGCCCCATGGAAATGTTGGTCTCATTTGCAAGATTATGCGTAAAAAATTAAAGACAAAGACAAGGAAATTAAATTAAACCCCAAATTTGTTCCCTTGCAACAAGGGCCACATTCTTCTGAGAAGTAAACGTTATCTGCAGTAGTGGACTGGAGCAGATGGAGGGCAAAGCAAGAGGAAGAATTAAAAGAAACAGCACAACTCATTCAAAGTCCTTGAATCTATGTAGATTTACATCAGATGGGGCCATGAGTCTCTGTTAACAAGTATTTTCTTAAAATCAATTTATTATCCTTTTCAAGTTGATCTGAAAACTGTCACACCTTTCATATCTTATACTTAACTGTGAGAGTCCTTCCTGTTTGCACACAGAAAGTGCTCAGTGCTCAAAAGCTTCAACAACAGCTCTCACAATCTAGACAAGAACAGGATCCATAATATGATGTGGCAATAAAAGTTTCTCCCACTTCAGACTCTAAAAGAATAATACTAATAATGCTGTTGTTGCTTAGTAAAAAAGGCTTCTTCCCTCTTCCCCTGCTCCCACCCCAAGTATGAACAACCTTGCTTGAGCTGGTTTTGAATTCAGAGTAATGGAATTTCACAGCTCTGCACCAAAAGGAGAATTTCTATCCCCCATGCTGTAGAAATTTTTGCTTTATACTAAAAAAAATAAATAATTAACTTCAAAAAAAAAATCTTAAACCAAGTTTGTTTGGTTTTGGTTTGGTTGTTTGGTTTTTTTTTTTAACTGAAGCCAACAAAGAAATTGAATACTGAGAAAGATTGCCTTTTGGTGTATGGGATATTTAAGAATCACCTTCTAAATTTTGGTGAGACACAACGTTAACATTTTTGTTATGAAACATGCTAAAGTACAGGAAAAAATTTAGTACTCTCTCTCAATATTAATATTTGGTTAGATATTCTTTTCTATTTAAACAGACAACGTTAATGATGATTCTCCAAAGACTTAAACACAAATCTACCTAGTTTCATGGATTCATCGACTACAAGTGCAAATCTCAGCTTGTACACCTCCGTAGAAGGCATGTAACTATTTTACAAATATCGTAACTAACCTAACAACTACTGCAGCCACAGCAAAGGTTTCATCATCATCAATGAGCTTTGTGTCACGTTCTCCTGCTTGTATTTAGATAGTGATGGTAGTTTTCATACACACCCCAGACAAGGTTGTATAGTTTCATGATCCAAATACACACATGCACACACATTTAATAAGTCTCTCAAAAATTATTAATTAAAATGTGGGACAGAGCACAGCTCTAAGTAAGGAAACAGTTACTTATGGAGGTCAGATTGCATTCCTAGGGAAGACAGAGAATCGCTGCACTACATCATATCAAAGACATCTAACCTGTACCCTACCTCCACAACAGGCCAGCAGAAATATTTCAAGAGTATGAAAGAACATGGTCAGTTCAGCAGCATCACCTGTTCAGTTCCCAGCAATCCAGAGTAAAGACTTTGGAGGCAAAAGTTGTGTGGGGACTAGTTGCTAAGATAGCCACCCTTGAAACTATTGTCCATGAACATGCCTAAGCTTTTAATTCCTTTCTTCCTTTGGTTTTCACTCCATCAGTGGTGAGTTCCACCAATAAAATTAGCTGCTATTAGAAAAAACATTTTCTGTTTTAAATGTGCTACCTTGGTATTTTCACTGGACACATTCTGAAAAACAGAGAAAGACTCCTCACTCTTCATTTTACTCCTCAGCATTTATTTCTCTTACAATAATTCTATTTTATGAGCTGCATCTTATAGTTGCAGAGATAGTTAATATACATCTGGGGATATTGCTAAGGTTGAAAAAGTTTTCTGTATGTGTGTAGAGAGGATTAAATTTTGTCTTGGCTGTTCTTCCATTTATTCTACCTTCTCCCAAACTTTTCAGATCAAATTCTTCTCAAAAGCTACAGTATTTTGGAAACAAGAATTTACAAACACCACCAATCTGCAACCTAAATTACAAATTTTAGCAACTAAAAAAAAGCTGACTTAAATACTCTGCCTCCTTTTGAAGTGTGGATGCCTCACATGAACAGTGATAGGAATATAAACCATGAAGAGTTTCAGAGAGCCGCTGTGGACTTCAGAAGTGATCCAGTGACCATGGATGCTTGTGGATTGGGTGCTTACAAAGCCTGATGGGTAAGCACCCACTCATTTTCATGAAGACTGCCACCTGATATCCTTTATTAGAGTTTAAATAGGTAATATATCAGGCTCAAAGTTGATTATAGTATTGAAAGGTATCTGAAAGGGATTTTATTATGGAACTAGTAACAGCAATTCACACAGGATATTTAGTGGCAATTAAAACTTGTACTCTTACTCTTTGACATCATTTCCCACAGCATTCTCCTGGGGAAACTGTCTGCTCATGGCTTGGACGGGTGTACATTTCTCTGGGTCAAAAACTGGCTGGAAGGCCAGGCCCAAAGAGTGGTGGTGAATGGGGTTAAGTCCAGTTAGCAGACGGTCACAAGTGGTGTTCCCCAGGGCTTGGTATTGAGGCTCGTTCTGTTTAATATCTTTATCAATGACCTGGACGAAGGGATTGAGTGCACCCTCAGTAAGTTTGCAGACGACACCAAGTTAGGTGGGAGTGCTGATCTGCTTGAGGGTAGGATGACTATTACAGAGGGATCTGGACAGGCTGGATTGATGGGCCAAGGCCAATGGTATGAGGCTCAAAAAGGCCAAGAGCTGGGTCCTGCACTTGGGTCACAACAACCCCATGCAGCACTACAGACCTGGGGAAGAGTGGCTGGAAANCATTGGATCAGGCTGCCCAGGGAAGTGGTGGAATCGCCACCCCTGGAGGTATTTAAAAGACAGGTAGACATGGTGCTGAGGGACACGGTTTAGTGGTGGTTTTGGCAGTGTTAGGTTGATGATTGGACTTGATGAAAGGTCCCTTCCAACCTAGGTGATTCTATGATTCTATGAAAATTCCTTAAGTATCAATAGCTGTACTAAGGTAAGTGTCTTAGTGTTTGGAATTAAACTTAGCTCTATGAGCTTTCATGTCTAAATGCAAAGTATCTGCTCCAACCAAAATACTGCAGGTGTTAAACTGAAAGCATTCTTTTCTGCAATGAAAGAGTCTTGGCACTTTAAAAAAAATTCAGCAGCTTTAAAATTCCCTAATGTCACCTACTGTGCTTAAACATTGTATAATCAACAGCTGAATAATCCCAAAAGGCAGAATCCAGCCATGCCAAAACTTAAACTTCACCCAGCTGTGACTTCATTCCCCTGGCTGTGACTTTGCAAATTCTTTTTCAGGAGGTGAACTAAAGCAAATGGTGCTGGATTTGTAGTAAAGGGCACCTCTCTAGCATTACCATTTTTCACCAGAAACACCTACAGCTTCCCATTCCACCTATAAAGGAAACTGCCTACACTGCGGAGGAAGAACCAAGAAATATTGGCCTGCCTTGATGTTAAATCATTATGGCTATGACAGGCATTCCTACACATGATGCATGTGCAGCTGCAAATAAGGTCACCGTGTTGTTCTCCTTGGCAGTTAACACTATGTGCTGAACATCTCAGCTTCCATTTTAAATTTACACTAGCTTCACTCCCTTAAAAATTAGATGAAAAATTTGCAGAGTAATTAGATTTCTATGTCTAATTAGCAAAGACTTAATTCACTACTGATATATTTCACCTTTCTGTGAGCTACTTTAGCAATGACTTTCACATATTCAGAGCTTTCCATACCACTGAGCTCCAAACTAATTTACAATCTTTGGATATTATTATGTACCGTAACAGTAAATAATAGAATCCCCAGATTTAGAGGTATGTTAGATCTAGGCTTCTCTTAAAACACCCACATTTTCAGATAAAAATCAGAGCTGCTGGGCTCACCACAGTCACAGTGTATGCACAAACCAGGTCAACACCGTGTGTGCAGTCAGCCCTATGATTCTAACAGCACACGGGCTTCATCAACAGCCTGGCACAGATAATGTCCAAGTGCTTCCTAACCATTATAATTACTGTGAAAGCACAGAACACCTGGCAGTGTATACACACACATTTCCATCATCAGTTAGAATAAATGAAGGTGCCACTGATAAAAGTCAATGGCAATGAGCTTGTTTAAAACAGACAGGGACCTGGTCTTGAAGAACCTACCTCTGCCAATTACCTGAATTCATTTTAGCAAAGCAGTGCCATACTTTCTAAAAGAATCTCATTAGCACTAGCTTAGCATTAGCTTGGCTACGTTTCGAAAACCAGGATTCAATTCACTTGCTTATTGCACTAGTATGGCCTAGCAAAGACAGGATTCACTAAGAACTACTGCTGAAGACAGCTCAGTGAAAATGCGCGGATAAAAAAATATTATTTAAATAATCTCACTACAAGACAGCATCTCTCATCATGGATGCTGGCCAAGTGCTTCCAATATTTTGTGAGTTAGTGCAGCCAGAGGCAAAAACAAACCCAACAGTCACCAGGAGGATTTGTGGGCTTCCCCTGGTAGCTTCCCATCCAAGTACGATGCATGCTTTGTGAGATCTGATACTACACGTGGCAGGGCTGCTGCTAAGAGGGTCACTATGGGATTATTTTAATGTTCACTGAAATGGAAGCAATTTATTACATACTGCAGTAGCATTGCTTTCATTCAAATTATAAGAGGTTGCAAGTAGCCTTTTAAATCTGCTTTGCCTTTCCCTCTGGTACCAGCCTACCTTCAAGTTTCCTGGAAAGATGATGCTCTGCAAAGCAGGCTTCAGAGGTTATACTAAGAACAGAACATTCAGTAAGTACCCTGCTGACCTCCCAGAGCATGCAGGGTTAGAAACATACATCTGCATGTGTAAATTGGGTTTCCCCAACGGTCTAAGAACGGGATGCATCTGCGGAACAAGTTTTGCACTTACTTGAGTATTATCATAAAACATTTACATGATTTAATTAGATTATGTAAATGCTTTACTCCAGTTTGAGGCTTTGAAAATCATAATGTCATGCTTTAAATTATGCAAGTATTGAAAATGCTTTTCACAGCAGTAGAAGCAAAAACACAACTGAGACAGTCCTGCCACATGCCCTTCTGCTGTTCTCTAGTCACCAAAGACCACACAGAACGCATTACTGTAATCCTGACTTTTTCTATTAACATTTTCTGCACAGAGTGTAGTTATTTTGTGCTCTGATTTTATGCTAAGCCTCAATCCAAATTTGATTTGGAAAACGTTCTGTGGTTTATATCTACATCCTGACTAAGCAGCAGATTTTTCACAATGTCCTCCCCACCATTCTCTGACACAGCGTGCATTTCACGGCAAGGAGACCTCAGCAAGGAGATTCAGTAAGAGTTATTCATGGAAGTAGCTTCCTAACTGCTGAGCAGTGAAAAAGGGAAGTAGGTAAAACCTCAGCAAACAGTTTTCTCTTAAGTTAACTTCTACTGTGCTCCTGGATAGGATAGTGCTGCCACAATACCGAGCACATGTAACTAAGAGATCCTGCACCCCATAGAACATTCTTGAAATCATACAAAATGGCATTTCTACAATCTACAGAAATAAGTTACAGCAGGTAGGGCTGGTACCAAATTATCTGGAGACAAAAGGAACCACCGTTAGAGACAAAAGAACCATCATGAATTAATTCCAGGAATTAATATGTACTCACGGAAAAGTCAAATTGGGTAGCTGAATTTTAGCAGGACTTTGTTATTCAGAATATCATTTATCTTCCAATACAAAATGAGTGCACCAGCTTCTTCTTCAATATATCTACTCAATGTGTCTGAAACACTTAAGTCTGATCTACCCCACTACACAGATCGCCATAATGGGCTCTAAAGGATGTACTACTTTACATTAGGGTCACAAGTCTTTCTATGCAGTCAGAATACCTCACTCCCAAATCCTACTTGTTCCCCCATATTCTGACCCCCCCTATCCCCACCCCAAACTGAAGATTATGGACAAAATTTAAAAAAAGAAAATTAAGTTTATGAAAAATCCTAAAATGTTTGAGTTCCAAGGCAAAGGAACTTTGAGAATAACAGCTCAGAGATTTATTTCTTCCTGTTCTTCACCACATGGCAAAAGGACCTACCCCCCAGCTCTTCAGCCATAGGTGACTAGAGAATAGTTCACGTGCAGGCCAGGTTATGTCATATGATCGTCGGCATATCCATGCTGATACAAACCATCTGGGGTAACACATATCTCTAGCAGCCTACATTCCTGGCTCACCATTGAATAAACCTGTCTATTTTTATCTTACACAGATTAGAACTCTTGGGAAAGCTGCTCTCTCAGCAACTCTTTGCCATCTATGGCATGCCTCCCAGCTTTGGTAACAACTTCTGAGAAAGCTGATGAGTTGTGAGAAAAGGTTGTATGGAAGTCCACGGGGAAAAGCCACACACAATAAACATAAAATTGCAGACAGAGGGAATACTGTTGCAGTGGGAAACATTAGCAGCTGAGGGATTGAACAGGGAAAAGACACCAAAATACAAAAGTATAAAATCCTAATGGGATAAATGGAGCTGGAAGATGGCAACTATACAACTCTGTTCCAAGAAGCACAGAGGACAACTCTTTCCCAGTCTACTGACACCTTCCTGGTCAGCAAAATTCATTTCAGGTGTCTTAGTGCTAGACCCAGTAGCCCGTTAAATTTTTGCCTGTATCCTGCTTGCAGAGGGGGACATACACATGTATCAGGTATCTTTGCACATTTCAAAAGATACCTGAACTGACTAACACAGAGGCAGACACAAGCCACTGCCTTTTCCCAGATACCCTCCCCTGTTTGCAGCTCTCAGATTGTTATAAATATCTTGTTCATGACATCAGGAAGATACTTGTCTGCAACACACTTGCTCCACTTGCTCCCTAGCTTTGCTTGCTAGGCTTTCCCATTCTCTACTGACCTCAGCCAGTCATCATAACACTGTATGTAACCTTCCTGTTTTGCAGCACCCTTTACATTCAGCACTCTTTCTCGGACAAGCCACCCAAAATGTAATTCTTTTTCAGCTGTGTGGGAAAGTTACAGCAAAAAAATGATAAACTTATAGGGACAAATTTATTTTTAAAAGTTTCATATAACACTTTCCAGAGATGCATGGGCGCTCCCTTCACTGTAAGGACAGAACTAATGCTGATCACCACTCCAGAAAAGTTCACAAAACCCAGAAATGAAATATTCATAAAACTTGTCACCTGAAAATAATTTGTCACAAACAAGTGTAAAAAACAACGCCCTCCCAACTGAACAGTAAAGTGGTTCTCAAACACTAAACAGTAAAACTCTCATTATCCTTCCCAGCAGACATGATCCCACAATGCATAAACCAGAACTGACTGAGTCTCTGTCATAGGCAATACTAGAAGAGCTCAAGGTACTTACTCTACTTCTGCTGTCATACAGGCCTGGCAGCAAAATTAAGTTGCTCTTATTCCAGGTTCCACAATGTCTTTCCTGTGAAAGGAATCCTTGAGATGAAGCTCCCAATCCAAAACTGCACCCTCCTGTGGTTATGAGAGAAAATAAATTGAGTACAGCTGACTGAAATTATTCTGATTCAATTATTTTGTGAACACTTCAACTAACCACATTTATCAGCCTCCTAAACTCATAAATCATAGCAATCTCTGTTGGGAAACTCGAAATTGATGTGGCCCCGCCTGAACTAGAGAAAGCAGTAGGCATCTGACAGCCTTGAGGAGCAGCCTTGTGCGAGTTGATTGGAATTTCTAGCAGTATTAATCTTAATAACCTCAGGTAGCTTCCTCCCCGCAGCCTATGTCTTTCTGCGCAAGCGGTGAGGGAGGGAGCACTCCAACAATTACTCCCTTGTTCTCTCCAGCTGACTCTGTTTTCTGATGAACATGAACACGTCAGTCATGCTCAGCCTTCATCCACAGCTCTTCTCAGCCCTCAGCAATGACCAGTCCAAAACCTGTAGAATTTAAATTGTGATTTGAGCCTTGAGGTACAGGACACAAGAACAGAAACCAGCATACCTCCTGATACAGCAGCATGAAGAGACTTACAAACAAAAGCAGCTTTTCCCTCTGTCTTACAAGAAGCACCTATGCACTGCAACAGAAAATTGTACAGCATTTATCCGTCATTCAAACAATAGATTGAAAATATTCACACAGCATTAACACTGAAAATAAATGATTAAAACACAGATCAGAAATATGCCTCTATCTAGGAAACTGAATCCAAGTAACTGTCACTCACATCTGACAGGATGGTCAGAACAGTTGTTGAAGCTCTCTGGTATTTGCTTTGCGAAGGATTAAACAGCTCCCATTGTGATGAAGCTTTCATTTGTGCTTTTCCTAACAGACTTTCCAATAATAATATATCTATCAGATTTCTCCCATGTTACCCAGACTGACTTACAGAAAAAAAGCAACAGCATCAAATATCTATGGCTCCATCTACCTACCAGCTGCTATCAGCAGACATGTATGCACCCAAGCCTAACTCTTTTGTAGTTGCAAATAAATGTGTTACACAGCTGCTCTCTTAAGAATATGGAAATATTCTTAATTTTAAGAAGATGCTTTCCTGTTTGTGCTGGTATATCACTATCCTGAGTAGCATACTTCTTTGTTGGAAGCAGTTTTAGATGGGTAACTTCTGCTTAAAATACTGATATGTGTATATTGAGAAATGGCTGAAAGTACTCCAGCGTTTTACCCCACAGCCACGTGCTGGAAACTGATCATTCTTGTTCGCAATCTCTGCAAAGTCAAGTTCCAGATATTGTCTCTCCCCCCACCCCACTGCCCCCGCCCCATTTTCCAGGCACAGGGTCAAAGGATTGTTCGTTACTTCAACAGAAAATCTTTCCCATTATAAGAAACTACGAGAATATGTTTGGTTTGTTTTTTGAGGTGTTTTTAATGTGTGTTTGAAGACAAATCAAATTTACTATTATATACTACGTTCCACCCATCCTCTTTGAAAACAGAGAGGTGTAAGGGAAATCACAAACATTCAGATTATAATTCTGGCTATCCTATTTAACACAAAGGATAATCCATACTTTGTTGCATGGATGCAATCACATAATTTCTGATATTTGCTAGTATTTTGACTGGTGTTTATAAATAAAAATCTAAGTAAAAATAAAACATTCATAATTTGGCTAAAATTTCCTCGCTCTCAAACATGTTTCCTTATCCAACTCTGTGCAGTGCTGTTCCACATAACTCCAAATATCAATATCATTTCTGCTGTTTTCCAGTCTTTCTGGTCTTCTCAGTCCTCTGTAAATTTTTAGAAACTGGCAGCGGTTCAGAGAATTTGTCTGCCAAGTCTATTACCACCCCAGGATTCAGCTCATCTAGACTTGCCGATTAGTATGTGGTATCTTTGGGCTTTCCGAGGTTTCCCATACTCTTCTAAATTCATTCCATTTAAGAGCTTTTCCACAGTTTCTCCTGCCAAAATCCTGAACTCAGGGCAGCATCAGAATAAATGGACAATTTGCTGAGAAGGTACATTAGAGGTCCTCCCTGCTCAGCCCAGCTGCTTGGCAGCTATTGCTATAGCTCCAGGGCAACAGCAACCCACATATTTGCCATGCATCTCCATGCAGGGAGCTTGGCTCCTGGATTTAGTAAGACTCATTCATCTCTTTCTCCCGAAAGCTATCTTCTGTGCCGGAGCACTAAAAACCCTTTATAAAGCTGGGGTTGCTGTAGCACCAAAAACTGTATCATCAAAACAGGGACGATTTTCTCAAGAACAGCTCAAAAGTCTTTTGCTATAAGGTAAGTCAGCGTGGAAGGGAGGATGTGCCTTAGATACTTTGTTAATCACATCTAGTACCTTGACTTGTTCTCACTAGGACACTTCCCTGAAGTTATAAACAGGGGGATAAACAGTGTCTGTCATAAGCAGATGCTTTTGCAGATCTAACTAGTGTGACTCAAGAAACAGCCCACTTGAAGTTTTCTTCCTGCCTCTCAGGGAACTCCTCTGTCAGGCTGACTACAACTGCTCACACGTGCAGTTGCAACTTGATTTCTGAAAAGCATAATGACTAGCTGAAACTCCTAACCCCTTAAAACCTATGAGTTAGGACTAATAACTTATGGATCAACAAGAACATGTTTCTTTATGCCAAACTTTACAGCAACTATCCTGCATGAACCACCTCTAATATCAGAACTAAAATGCTGCAGTGTAAACCAGCAATTCTCTAGCACTTAAATCAGTTAACACAGGGAGAGTAACATGGAAGATTTTAAGAACCTTTAGTACCACAGCTAAAACAAGCAAACAAAGATTATTCTTCTCCATTTTTCCATTCCTTACCCCTGTATCTCTATTTCATTTACTGCAAATTTCTTCCGTCTTTCCTATTTCTGTTTTCCAAACTGCTCTTTCCCTGATCTTGTCTCTTTCAATTCACTATTCACTCTGTATTTGTCAGTCTTCCTTTTACTTTTTCTTCTCCTTTGTCTTTTTCTCCAAATCTCCATGTGTCATTTTCTTCTCACTTCACTAGCTCCTCACTGACCAAAGTGGCAGGTGGAATGAGCAGGAGCAACGTGCAAATTGTTCTGGAGAGTATCCATGGCTTCACACCCAGCAGCTCCCTTTATGGGAGGAAGGCCAGGTGTCTCTAAAAACTGATTTGCACTTTTCTCTCAGTCACTTCACTTGCTATTCCAGAAACCATAGGCTTCCTGCAGCCTCAGAACGGCATTCATACCACAGGCTCTACAACAGTCTTATTAAGCACTTTCTTCATATCCCCTAGAAAAAGGAAAAAAACCCAAAACCCTTGACGTCCTCTGTGAAGCCAAATAGCAGCTCTATAGCATTATGAGCTTGTATCCAAATACTGATCTTAGCAGTTATCATTACCTACTTTTCATTGCTTCAGTTATGTCAAAGGCATATCTACCTCATGGTGTCTTACCACGTCAGACAATACTGTTGAAGGCCATCTTAAACAAGCTGCAGAATTTCAGTCTCAAATACTGCAAGAGGTACCAGGTTTAAGACTAGGGAATTAGAAATGAAGAGGCAAATACAGAACTGATGTTTTCTGTTGCCAGCTGGAAAATACAATGGTCAGGCAGCTTAACTCTTTACAAAGCACTGTTTTCAACTAATTTTAGTGTTGAGCATAATCCAGATCAAATGGTGGCTTCTTTCCACCCGCCTTTGTGAAATGAAAGGCTATGAGGTAAGAAGAATTGGTCTGGAGCAAACATCAAGTCTACCCATGCCATGCAATACACGTTCTTCATTAGTTCTAAAGTTGACAAGCAGTTCATTGACTTCATGGGCTTCAGTACAGCTCAGGCTAATTTTAGTGCTGACACCACAGGCAAACTCCAGGTCAGTACTAAGGGCTTTTGCTTTTCCGATGTTTTGTGGTGATATTTTTTTTTTTTTTTTATTTTTAGTTTTAGCAACTTTTTGGTTTAAAGGANAAACTCCAGGTCAGTACTAAGGGCTTTTGCTTTTCCGATGTTTTGTGGTGATATTTTTTTTTTTTTTTTAAGTTTGAAGTTAGCACCATTTTCAGTTCAAGTGAAACAGATTGTTATTTCAAGCTTCTCATTAAATGGCTAAGACTTGTACTGACTTTGGTTGGTTTCATTTAGATCATGCTCAAAACCTTTTTAAAAATATTGTCAATTCCGTTCTCCTTCAACAATTCACTCTCTGTGGAATAAAAATACCACATCTCAAGCATTTATGTAATGCCATACCAGACACATTTATTAGACTGGTGACAAATAAAAGATTTTCAGCACCAAATGTGGAATAAAAGAACTTTTTAGATGGCAACATTGACAATCTGACATTTTTAAGGAATATCATAACCCACTTTTTCAAAACCAAAACCTATTTAAGCTTCTTACCTGGACAGTCTGCAAAGAAAGAAAAATCATTTAAGAGGTGTTTGTTTGAAAACACAACAATTATGTGCTTACCAATGCCGATATGTGAACGTATAAACAGCATTCTCTATGAGACACTGAAACAACGCAGTGCTGTGAGATCAGTTAGACCATGATTTGAATTTCCGAAGTGGTGATAGACTCTTTGCTGTATAGAAATCAGCTTGCCTCCACAGTCTTAATACCAAAGAGTGTTTTGCAACAAGGTATTTTCCAGAAATAATACGGAGATTCTGTAAGAAATTCATCCGAGACATGAGTGTTTTCTGAAATCCCTAAAACACAACTTATGACCAAAGTAAACAGTTGTGAGAGAGAAACATGCAGGAGCAACATGCTATCTCAGCAGTAGAGACAAACCTTTAGAGAATAAGTTATTATTTTTAACTTCTGTTTTCTACCTTTACTGGCAAATAGCACATGTCCAGGGAGGTAAGTAAAGCCTGGACAAGCACACAGGGATTCTCTGCCAGTACTCTTTGTAGCGTCCAGCAATTCATGATTCAAAAGGATTTTCTAACCCAAAGATGCTGCCTTTATATTTAGCAGCCTTTAATGGATTCATCTTTCAAGTACTGGTTCAGTTACTTTCAAGTCATGTCATCTTTAACATTAATGAGATTTTTTTGTTTCTTTGCGTGTTTTGTTTTGGTTTGGGGGTTTTGGTTTTGTGTGGTTTTTTTGTTTGTTTGGGGTTTTGGTTTTTTTGGGTTTGGTTTTTTTTTTGTTTTTTTTTTTTTTTTTTTTTTTTTATNGTTTTGGTTGTTTTTTGTTTTGTTTTTTTGTTTGTTTGTTTGTTTTGGTTTTTTTTTTTCACAGGGAAAGGGGTTCTTAAAGAGGAGTGCCATAGCTCACCTGCACACCTGTGGAGACCACCTCATTTGGTATGCTTTGAGACACCACCTGCAGATTCCACTTAATAACCTTTAGTCCTGGTATCAGGAGAGACAGTGAACAATCACTCCCTATTCATCCTCTCCCTCTGCCACTTGTGATTTCATGAAGTTTTATCATTCCCTCTCAACCATCTGCCTTTCAGTCTATTTAGTTATCTTTATACAGGTGTTGCATGCTATTCATCATTCCTGTCACCCTCCTCTAAAATCTTTCCCAGTTTTACTACATTGGGTTTGAGATGGAAGAAATCAGAACCACACAGTATTCAAGATGCACATCCACTGGAGATTTATAAATATAAATTATTTAATGGATTAACAATGCTTTATTTTCTTCTCTATTTGCTTTATAGTAATTCCCAACATTTTAATTAAAATTTTAACCTCTATTAAGGCCACATTTTTAAAGATCAATGAAAAACCTAAGATCTTACTTCCAAGTAGTAACAGCCATACACCGGTGGTTCTCAGGAGTTATATAAAATGACTGTTTTCTCCCATATCTGTTACTTCACATTTCCTGCACTGCATTTCATCTACCATTTTATCATCCAGTGAGGTAAGGCCCTTCCATAATTCTTCAGTCAGTCATCTTTACTAGTCTGAACATCATCTGCAAACTTTGTCATATTTCTATGCAGCCCTTTTTCCAAAAAGGTCATGAATATACTGTAAAGCACAGGCCTAGGCACAGATCCTTGCAAGACTTCATTGCTAATTTCTTTTTGCCATGAAATGTGATGATTTATTCCTGCTTCCTATTTCCTATCTCTTAATCAGATATTTAACCATCTTTGAACCCTTCCTAATATCCTACAGCAGCTTGCTTTCTCTAACAGCCTGGGATGAAACCTTGTCAAAAGCCTTTCTGAAGGTCATTTCCATATTGCTGCCAGTGCTGTACATGTAGCTCAGATCCCACTTTACAGACAGCTGCAAATGATTAAAACTTGACCCTTCCTGCTCTTTTGATTCTACTGTAATGTGTTTCATTCAAATTCGACCTGCTACTCCCTTCCTTCCCAGTGTTCATCCCTTCTCTTCTTCCCGAGCGATATTATACACATTCAACAAAACTAAACCAAAAGAAATATTTCTTTATATTATTTGTTTACAGAGCTTTCCAGCTTGTATAAGCTTACAACATTAAAGGAAATACAGCCACATCAAAATTAGTCTGAAATCTGTCCTGCATTTATTACATGTTAAAACTGAAATCAAACGCCACATACTGTTACGTAATTTCCCGTCACCTTCACACTGCAAGCCATATACATTAACACACAATAAAGCTTCATTAGACCTTTATTGCTAATGTGAAGAAAGTTTTAAAGAGTTCTGCTGCATACTAAAGATATAATGCAGGGTTGGTTGGGGTTTGTTTTTTTTTTTTCTGGGGGCGGGGGGAGGAGGAGTGGGAGGGAATGGAACACACCAACAAGGTTTTGTGTCGTAAAATTGAAAGCTCCACATATAAAGTTGCAGCCCAACCAAGGATTTTAATACTCAGACAACTGAAGCACTACTGGTTTGGAAATGTAATTTTTCTTACAGTATACAGGTGAATAGCTCATGCCTAATTACAGATTGAGACAATTTGAAATAGCAAGTTTAAAATCTTAATGCAGAAAAACAGACCATCAGACCATCAGAATTTCCAATGAAGCATTCATTCTGGAGCACACAGGCAGCATCGTAACACAAATACAAACAATAGTACAGATGATTTAATTAGATTAATTCACTCCTATGAATTCTTCCAAACAAGCTATTTAAGAAAGCCAGAAATAGAATTCAACTTTCATCTTTTCTGGATGTTTTGGCCTATAGCAGCCATTCATGCCCTCAAAGCGTGTTCTCACAGAAGCAGCTGTGTATACACAACAAATCACACTTGGACATGTTTCGATCCAAGAGTGGGTAAGGACAAGCAGAGGTGAGCAGCAGGCTGGCCCTCAACACTAACAGCAACAGTTGCCATAGCAACAGGAGGCATCACAGAAAGAGGCTGGTATTGATCCTTCCATCCCATGTTCTTGCCATTTCTTCAGAGCAATCTTACACAATGCTACCACAACCAACACCATCACACATACCCAGGTTCTGAAGTTAATGGCAAATAATAGTGACAAAAAGGCAAGAGGGAATAATTACCGCTGTGGTTAGTCCAAGTACACAAAGAACAAGCAGCAGAATTTTCATCTTAACAGCAAGCTACACAAGGGGAAGGGGGGCGTCAGTACGTACAGGCATGCTTCACCATGCCTTCCATTTACATCTCAAGTTTTCTGTGCATTCTCCTGCAAGGCAGCATCTGTCTGTTCTCAGCATTTGTAACAAGAGAGTCACCAATGCCCAGGTCAGGTATTGCAAAAAGTAGGATATAGCAAAGGATGTTTTGTGCTTACTTGAAAGCCTGCTACATCATGTCAGCGTACTGCAGAATGGCACAGAGCCAAAAGGATAAGAAAGAGAGACAATGGCATAGCTCCAGAGTCTCTCAAAATATACTACAGCACAACTAAGTTCTATAAACATGGGATAAATACATTACATGAAAGTATAAGAGATTTTGGTAAAGACTAATATAATTTTCAGTAACAACACATAGCTCAAAATTGCATTTAGTTTGCAAATTACAGGATGGTACTTTGTTGATACTATCATAAGGCTCAAATGAAAAATATATTTTGAAGGTTTCATCTTCACTATTAACATTTCCTCTTAGGATATGCAGAATTGGAGAAAAACTGTTTAAAATATTAGACTGAATTAAGAAAGCCTTTTAAGACCATTCCCAGCTGTATCTATAAACATTGAAGAATGACCAGAATAGTCAGTAGAATGTGGCCCTAGCTAAGAACAGAAGGCTGCTTATATCAGAAAGATAAAATACTATTACTGTAAATGAGTAGATCACTTTTGCTACATGCACCCTACATTGTCCCAGTTTTGTATCAGCATGACACCTCTGTAATCCACTATATTTGCAATAAAGCTGAAGTAATAAAGCAATAGTATGGGAAGTATGCAGTATCTCCAGAAACTTTACAATTCACAAAGAGATTAGCTCCTCAAAAAAAAAAAAAGTCATCTAACTAGCACAGCCTTCAGAAAATGCATCATAGTTTTCCAATGCAAATACAAAAGACAAATTAAAAGTGTCTATATTAGTACAGATATTCTTAACAAAATTTTAACATTTATACTTAATAAAAATAGATCCCGGAAAAAAACGTAAACAATATCTACTGACTGTGTACATCAAGATAACAACTCCACCGCAATCCAGAAAAATTATAACAGTATGTGATATTTAAGAGCTCTGGGAACCCTGTTAATAACAAGTCTGCCATCATAACTTAAAGAGGCAAATAGCCATGGGTCTGCTGAGGACCATTCAACTGCATATACACTATCTTCATGTTCTTCATAGGTAGCTATTACACTGTCCTGAAGGGGTTCTTTAATCCTAAAATTGAAGGAAAAAAGAAAAGAAAAAAAAAGAAAATAGTAAGGATCTGTGAACACACTTGACTCAAAAAGCAATATTAAGTGTCACATCTAGATACGCAACCTCCCATTTAAAGTATAAGAATGCAGTAGTAGGCTCTAAGGAAATATTTTATACTAGATGTCTGCATGTACCTTTGTTTTGGATTAACACAGCTGAGTCAAGTCAATGTTAAAGACTCCATTTGCAGGGACAAAGTACCTGTTACTCTCAACTTCAGGGCATTTCCAAGTCTCTCAGAACCTACACTAAGCATCCCTCTCTCTAAAGCAAGTTATAGTACAAGGTACGATCTAAATGCACTTAAACACACATTTTTATCAACACCTTTTCTCCCAACATGCTCCACCCCTTCCTTTCCTCCTTTGCTGTTAACTGAATTCTTAAAATAATATAATCTTATTAGAGACATGTAGGTAGGTAAGAAGTTGCAGTCCTTAACATCACAGTCTCTCCTGTACTGCTATCCCAGACCCATTCTCTCCAGAGCAGCAGAAGGGAGGTGGAGGCACCACTCGAAACACTTCAATTTTTATCTCCCATTCCTAGAGTTATACCAACACTAGATTCTCATCTGTTATTGTATACCTCACCTCGCACTGCAACACCCAGGGCTCCTGGTTACCTACATCATGAGGGACAGACAGATTCTCTTTTTCATTGCAAATATTTAAGAACAGATTCAGGCTATTCTCTGAAGCTCAAACCACTCAAGAGTCATCGATCGTGCTCTGCTAGCTGAGAACAGCCCTTCTTCCCTCCACTCACAGAGCCAATCCCTCCTCTCACAGCAACACCACAGCACATTATTTCGTAGCTGCAGGGTAGGTGAGGTTTCAGAGGATGACCTTAGTGCTCCTTCACCCACAGAGGATCACCTCTGTCTGACAGGAATCAGTCAGCCTTTCAGAAGCATCCCCCTGCCTCCCAGAAACAGCCTTGTATGAAGGCTGCAATCCTCCTAAGAGAAAGCAAATCCAAAGAGCCTTGTGAACGCCACTCAATCATTTAAACGGATGCTACTACAGAAATGAAGTGTTGTTACTGGCTGTCTTTGCCCTTTGCTGCTGCTCTCTGAAAGCATGCATCTCAATGATCACAAAGAGTATATGGTATCACATTTAAATCACTTGCAGGACATCGCTGCTCCACCCTAGCCAGCCTAACCAGCTGCGAATCTAACATGGCAATTAAAATTCAATTGAATTTAATGAATAAAAAGCAGTCTGATACTGCAAAACAGCTTCAGATATTTAGTTTCAAGGACTTTTATCATTTACTTATGCTACCTTTAAGGTCAACTAACCAAAAAAGGTCACAGCACAAACAACACACAGCCCCCGGTTAATTGCAAAGAGCAGGCTTGTTTTGCAGTTCTCCGGAATATGTACTTTGATCCAAACCATCTAACAGCAGAGAGCTAATAAACACACACACACACACACAGACACTTCATCTCCTGCAATGTGTTTTTCTAACTTCCTGTTAACTGACATGCCTGGTTAAGTGAAAGTTGGTCATGTCCCCAGACAGCAATGTGCTTCACGCGGTGCTCACCCACTTACCCACAACTCCATTATTCCGAAGGTTTCAGATGTCTCTCTGGGTAAGCAGGGGAGTAATGCACAGTACACATGGCTGTCAGGGGACACGACCGACTTTCAGTTAACCAGGAGTCTCAGTTAACCAAAGGTTGGATAAACAAGGACAAATAACCTTCTAGATTATACTATTTTCTGTACGCTCAGAGTTGTTTCAGTGTTTCATTTAAATAACACACTTCATCTAATTTAATTTACAAAAATCATAGGGGAATGAGCATTCAGAAAAGAAGCCCGCAGATGAACTGCTGTTTGGCATTTCCATTTATAACTACAATTTTTAACTGTCTTTTATTATTGTTTATGCACTTAATTTTTTCTTGGCTATGAAAGTAATTTTGTGCCTTCACAGAAAAAGAAAGAATGCTATTCCATGTTGTTCCTTCAGGCCGCATGTGTTCAGTTTTCGGCGGGTTTTTTTTGTTTGTCTGTTTTAAATGGCGTAGATCTATGATAATATTATGTATAGACTACTCATGCATAAGAATGGCATAGGCTTGTGACAGTTCTTGAGAATTTGAGAAAATCCTTATGGAAGTGATCGCTTGGTGTAAAAAAGCTAGATACTATACAGATAATCAGGAAGGAAAAAAATCATCTCAGAATGACATGTGTCTCAGGAAAAATACAGAAGATCCAAAAGAAATTGTCCATGAGCATTCTTTAAAAACACTATGAATGAAAACAGATTAGCCTTTAAAATATGTAATTGGTAGTTAGCCCAGAAGGATTCTGCCGGTGGAATAAAGAGGAAAATTTATTTCATGTATGTGAAAGACACTTAAAAATAATTAAAAAACCAGAAGGAGCAAGGTTGTTTGTGGTGGGGTTTTTTCCCCTCGCAACAGGAATCTCTTGGAGACCGACCATCTTACCCTATGCTAAGAGAATTCCAAGAAAACACCTCATATTTGTCTGCATTTTGGCTATGCTTTTTTTGGTAACCCAAGAATAGGCTGAGGATACTATTTTTGAACTATTTTTCTAAGTCCCACAACAAACTATTTACCCTCAATGAAATTTTACACAGCTTTTGCACATTATTTATTAAAGAATCAGTTCAGACTCTCCTAACTCCCCAGATATTAAATATAATTTGGTTAATGCAAGAAGTTACAGACTTAACAGCTATGACACCAACATTTATTTAAGCAAGGTAACAAACACCTTTTAAATATAACTACTCTCTCTATGTATATATATATAAACGGAGTCTACAAAAAAAGGTGATTTTGGCCACAGCACATACTAGTGGAACAGATACAAAACAACTTATATTTATCTTAAGATGTTTTTGTCTATTTAGATATTTTAATTATCCTTCTGTTTTTATCAGCTGCTACAATTTTATTTCTCCTTAACATACAGTAGGTAATTTCAGAGCCTAACATGTTATAGCACTGACAAGTGTATTTTTTCTAATACGTTAGTCATAATGTAGCAAAGATTAAAAGCATACTGCTATACTTCCATGTGCATTATTCTTATCTCAGAAACTTTCCATTTCAGTTACCAACTTCTGATGACAATGCCCAGGTTATTTGCTTTCTTAGGTTAGATGCATAACACCAGACACAGAAGAGGAGAACATTCAAAGTGGACCAGATACTGGGATAGTCAGCAGATCTTTGGCAGGTTTTAGAACAGGGAGGAGAGTTCAGGACCTTAAATTTCTTCCTAGTTAAAGAATTTCAGAAACAGGAAGAGTACCTGTACAGGGGTAGACATGAAGTAAACTTTCTTCTATGCTACTTTAATATGTACAATTCAGGTTGTTGCCAAAACTGAGATTTCTGTTTTTAGGTAAAAGCTGCAGGTTATGGGTGTAAAAGGGTAGTTGCTATGCTATAGCTAGTTTAGTGTACCACAGGTGTAGGTGCTTGGCCTATTGATCCCATGATAGAGCAGTCTGACTGGACTATATTTGATACACACACTTGGTAATCACTTGTTATGCCTGGCAAGATCAGTAAACTATTTTCTTCCTTGTCCTAAATCTCCCTGCCCCTTAAAAAGTTCCTTTAGTTTCCCGTTTTCCTGTACTATTTTAAAGACTTTCTGGCCAGACTAAAACACCTTTTTCTCCCCTTATATACATTGTTGCATTGCATCAACTGACAAGGCATCAAACTCTTATGTCATCAAGAACTCATAGTAAGAAATGTGTAATCTCTACCTACATCCCGCATAAATTTAAGACCTGTGCCACACAGAGCTGAAACTGGACTGCTTTCTCTTTGTAGTCTTATTCACATAGCACAACCCCTACCAGCTTCTCCTATGAAAGGAGAAGAGCTTTCATTTTACTAGATAACTTTGAGGTTAATTGTGTTACAGACTTGAGAGAGAAGCCTGTTAAGCCTTGGATAATTGTTTTCATGTAGAGAGCTGTTATTTCCAATTACTTCTCATGCTAACAACCACTTAAGTTTGCAGTGCTTGCGATTCTGTTTTGTCACCACAATGTTCAATAAAATATGCTTTTCAGAGTCACCAAAAATCATTAATTCCTTATCACAGTCAAAATTAAATCCTCTTTAATCTAAAACTACTATGAAATAGATTTGATTCAACAGAGTAGAAACATGTACTGCAGCGTCCAAAATGAATCCTGAAAAGCATGTCAGTGGATTCCAGACTAAGCCCTGTGGATGCCCTTTCTCTTTAACTGCAGGACAAAACTTAGCAACTATAAGGTTTTGTTTCTGGTAAGCTTAGACAACACATTACTTCCTTTTTGACTCTCTTAAGGAAAACGGAATTGAAGGATGTTTACATGAGAACACAATTTTTATACAGAATTGGCCATTCATACTATTGTAAGCACTGTCTTTGTTGGTTGGGGTTTTTCTTTGGTTTTTTTTTGTTTGATTTGTGGGTTTTTTTGGTTTTTGGGTTTTTTTTTTTTTGTTTTTACTCAAAAACCAGCCTTCTGAAGTCTTCTACAGGAAAATGCCATCTTTAAAAACCAGGAAAAGCATATTTTAATAGAACAGGTTTCATAGTTGACCTAATATGCAAAATAAATTAAGGAGGGTATATCTGCTAATGAGGGTTAAAGAAAGAAATAGTACCAAAAACCCCATATGTTTTTAAACCAAAATAGTCTAGGAATTGAAAAACGCTGCTGCACTAGATTTGGCCCAGCTTCTTACGCATTCAACCAAGTCCTGAATACTGGCATTCCCCAAAACAGAAACTATTGAAGCTGGTTTAATTGAGTCTCTTGGTTGATCCCATAGCATAATCCTAGGATTTCTAGATTTCTCCAAGACTTAAATACCACAAGAAAAATATCATCAAAATTAACACTATTGGCTGCTGTTTGAAAATACCCTGAAAGCCTGCCTTGTCATGAGATTTTGCCAAATACTTTTCAAAATATCAATGTTGATAACTCACTCTCCTGAAGTCATGGATGTGTATACAAAGGTGTTACGTTAGATCACACAGTTCATATGTATTATTGTGAAAACACATGATTTACTATTCAAAAGGCTCCAAAACACATTTCTGTCAGAAAAAGTAGAAACTACCACCTCATTTAGATGGAATTTTGAAGGAAATCTCTTTCTACAGAGAGGCCACCATTTTCTCTTTGGTCCATTCTGATTGCTGAAGATGTTCCTACACTTAAAATCTCATTAAAAACTTTACTGTCTCAATGAGATACTCTGTACTGGAAGGACCAATCCTTTACATCTCTTAGCTTTAAACACAAAATGGTGAGAAGTTCTTGGGTTAGATGTTGTTCTGTTTGTATCAAATGACAGCACGGCTAACATCTATGGTGAAAAAGATGGAAACATAAGACTTTAGGAAAAACACTAAAAACTGTATTTCCTAATGTGAATTTCTGGTACAATCTTTAATAGATAACAAAAGATAAGGATAAGGTTGAAACACGTTGTCAAAAAATGTAGCATAAGGGAGAAGGCAGCATAGTGACCTTAGTAATCAGTTCTGCCAGTGAAAACACAGCAGATATCTTAAGTCTGTAAACCCCAAAGAGAACTAAGGGAGCGGGTAGCTCATTCTGCAAAAGTAAAAGTTTAGGGATGGTTTCGTCTTCAGGACTGATGTACAAACTCAAAATGCTATTGACCATATAAATCTTTTCATTGGCATGGATACAGAAAAGGCTTTTTCTTAAAAAGCAAATCCTCCATTATCAGTTGAGACTTGTCACAAAAGTCCTGGCTATAGAAGTCAAGAAGAATGAAACACTGCTATAGATAACAGCATGTACCTTGCTGTTGGTGCTCCTAAGGTAGCGAATGGTCTTCTCATACTGTGTATCATCAGCATACCAAACAGAGACTTACAGAGTTTAAAATTCAAACCTATAAGGCAAATAAACATATTGCAATAACTAAAGAAAAGGAATCTTGATTAGTGACTAAAGATGGTCACGCTAAACTGTAGGAACCTAGTAGGTTTTGTTTATTGTTAGAAATAGCAATGTAGAATTAAAATGACAGACTAGTTTAACACAACCAAATATAGACTCACTCACTAACATAAGGATTTTGGATGACCAAAGAATGAAGAAAGGATATAAGACAGTCACCATCTCCCTTTGGAGGAAGATGGTTATCAGTGCTCTGCAGACGTCTAAAAGGGAACTGATACATTCTGGAGCTTTGGAATTACGGCAAGTTCAGTGTTGCAGGGAGGAAGTCCTTGCAACACCAGAGTGAGAGGCCACTGAAGAGAGAGGCCAAGGAGAAGCCTGCCTTAATCAGTTGCATCCACGGATGTGAAATGACCACGTTTTAAACATTTTGTTCAAACTGAGGCATCAAAAAGCACTCCCTATATTCTTACCCAGGAACACCCGCTTTGGGGATAAAAGCTTAATGCACCCCAAACACTCACCTCATCTGTTCTATTTTCATTTGTTTTGTACACTTTTTTCTACCCATGGGGATCAAGGTGCTAGAAATTAAGCTACGAGTAGAGCATTTCATTCCCCATTTCTCAGCTAACTTTTTCCATTTTGGTTCATTAAGTTATCCAGACTAGGGACTTGACCAGAATACACCGTAGCTCTCCTCTGGCCACATGCCTAAATCTCCTTTCTGTGGACAGTTCGATCCTCTTTAGACTACGTACTTAGGACAGAGGCTTTGGGCTTTCCAGACAGAAAGCACTGAAGCCTTTCCTATTCAGTGCAAGAAAACAAACGCAGTTGGCATATTTCTCCTAGACACATTTCACAAAGGCAGTGTGTGTTCAGCTAGTATGTTTTGGAACAAACAAAAGCACAGCTATTGAGAAGAGCTAAACTCAAGAATACGGGCTGATGGCAAAAGAAGATCCTAAAGGGAAGAATCAGAAGTCTCCAATGATTCAGAAGGCAGTAAAGGTCCCTGAGCTGCAAATAGTCAGGGGCTGGACGCATACCCAGGGGAAGTATCATCTCCTTTGTCTGTTTTTATAATCTTTCCTCTTGGCCACTATCAAAGACATGATACAGGCTAGGGAGACCTTTGATATGATACAGGGAGGCTGCTCTTACTTTTTTATGATTGATGGGAGAAACAACAACAATAGCAGTTAAATAGCAGGGAACAGACAGCAAACTAGTTGCTCTGATCTGAATCAGCAGTTAAGAGGAACTGAAGGTCATTCGATTGCAATAAAGAGACAGATCCTCATGTAATAGTCCTAGTTATATTTCTTCTGCAAGTGTGTTCTGGTCTCCAAGATGGGAACACATAAAGTTCCAAGATGTCAACACATAGATGGACAAACACCCAAAGGAGAAACCTCAAAGAATAATTCCTTAATAAGAACAGAATACAGTAACTTTTGATTTGTTGTCTATTCATTACTTGGTGAACCTATATTTTTTTCTTTAAAAAAAAGGTTATCTCCAAATAATTATTTTTCAGTTATGAACCTTAAAAAGTAGGCAGTTATTACAGAAAACCTTGCAAGAATAAATGGGCAAGAATAAATGAGTGGGTTGACTCATGAATAGTTCTAAATGGTTGAATAATGAAGGGTTAAACTGACATATTACTTGGTTTTGTCTCCAACCAAGACATACAATAAAAATTAGAAAGTTTACTCCAAAATATATTACAAATTAACATGAGTCAAAGATCTCAGAAGTCTTAGCTGTGTAGAATAGTATTTATAAGTCAATGTTTTTAAAATATGGGGATTTTTGCTTAGTAGAAAAAAACCACAAAACTTTGAAGATATAACTGGTACATACCCTTTATTTTTATATTTAATCCAAGGAGTATTTTTACAAGTTATTTTATTCAGAACATGAAAAACAGGTAGCCTATGAGGAAAGAGCCTTTCTCCTTCTTTCCACTTGATATTTCAACCTTCTTTTGAGAGAGATTTGGTCATTCAGTCTGAAGGTGACTGGCTGGAGATACTAGTTGTACTGCCACCTGCTCTTCCTGATGTATTTTCAAGATACACCCAAAAAAAGACATTTTCTTTTCCCAGATTTGTGTGCTATTTAATAGCAAACCAGATGTCCTCCAAAACAGGACAAAAATGAACCCTGTGAGAATATAACACTTCCCTGAAAGTCTAGAACATACCCAAGCAAAAAACCAAACACACGCACACACACCCCACCCCACCAAACCATACAATAAACCCCCCGTGTTTTACAGAAGAGACAGTACCCACAGAATGGTGCAACAGACTCTTCAAAGAGGTCTCTGGGAGGGAAACAGGTACTAAAGCCTAAATATTTAGCACTAGTGGTTGACTAACAAGAAGTATTCTCAACAGCTGTTATTCCGTGCTTCATTAGTGTGCTCAGAACTAAACAGACATTCATCTGGCAACAGTTCAAGGCTGGTGAGCACCTTGCAAACATCCTTCCAGCTCAACTCACAACAAGGAGGGCGAAAATACAAATGAAAACTAAGACTCTCACAGTACCAAGCAAATGTTACAAAAGCTAATGTGCTTTCCCAGGTTTCATAGAGAACAGATTAGCAGCTGAAAAGCATGTATTTAAAAAGCAAATGCAGTATTGATACTCTGGTAGCCTCTGGGAACAGGCAAGGGCTCTATATCATTACTATACAAGTCATTCATGATGTGGTTTACATCCATCCCATAGACAAATAAAAAAGTGTGTTGTATTTGTTGTATTGCTTTGCATATTCTTGGTTTCCAAAAATTCCTATTCTAGAAACATCACTTGTGGTTTAATGAGGCAACCTACACAATCTACCATCAACAGAAATTCAGAACTCCAGATAACCTGCTATATAATATCTGTCAGAACACTATTTACTTGTGAAGTTATTTACATTAATACATTCCCATTATATATATAAAAAAAGTCTCTTTCTCACTGTCATTAATGTTATTTATCTTCCATCCAGAACAGAATAAATTGCAATCCCCAGACGAAGCTAGGGAACCAAAAGGTACATCATATTTCAAGTGTTGTAGTTCAGTTACATTCTAGACAGTAAGTACGTACTGTTGATGTGAGCAACTTTCTAGGTACTTAAATTGATACACCTTGATCTTCCAAGCACTTACATCATCTATTGCTTCTAGAGACATCTTGTGCATTTAAAATTAACCATTTCTATATATGAGATAGCTTCCTTATTTAATACTAAAAAAATAGTTTCCAAGTCCTTTATGTGAAGCCAAAGTGTTAAAACTATTTGGAGTAAAACTACATCTTTATCAATAAAATAAAGGTACAAGAGCAACCTTAAAAACCCTAAACTTTATTTAGAATTTTAACTGAAACATCTAGCAAACAGCTAAGTAATTGGGGGATCTTTTTTGTAATTTCCTTGTTTCTCATCCCATCTGACTAGTCTTCACTTAAAAAGATAGTTCAGGAGATAATCTGCCTATTTCATTGCAGACAGCTTTGCGCATTAAATAAATTATCAGAAGTAACAGAACAACTACTCAGTGCGGACATCTAGAACACAGATATTCACAGTTGCAAAGAATAGAAAAATATAGACTAAAGCTTGTTGGTCTCAAAATATTTTACATGAGTTTCAGTATCATTATCTTCACTTTGTAAAGGAAGAGTCTGTTGAAGATCACCATGTAAGCTAGTTGCAAAATTAGAGAGTCTCAGCCCACACTAGATCTACAGAACTCCCTATATACATATATATTCATAAAGAAGTACAGAGAGGAAAACAAGATACTGTACAATGAAAAAGTTGAAAGCAGACAAAAATGGAGAATGAAAAATGATTATTTCGGCGTTTCTATTAACTCTTTACTAAAAATCCCATCCCTCCAAAATTCACATGCAAAATACGTGATTCCTTACACACCCAATTGTACGGTGCTTACAAATGCTTGCAAAAACATGCATTATTCTCTACCAAGAGCGTCAAAAACAATTTTCTGTTTTGCTTGAAGTAGGTCTGATGAGTTACTGGGTTCTAGAGCAGTCAGCGATATTAAGAACAAAATTTACAAAAATTACTGTATTTACCACCTATGCAGAAACTCACCATTAGACTAGTAATATTTCCTACAGGTTAGAACAAATACACAGAAAATGCAAAAAGCTGATTTTCAACTCTCGCTTAACCCAGATTATTGTATGTGCTTGACTTGATCCAGAGCTCCCTTAAAGTGAATCTTTTCACTGATCCAGTGGACTTCAGGACTGGTCCTCAGCATCACCATCCCCTTCCTACCAGTGAACATACAGTAACCATGCTAATCAGATTTAAAGTGTGTATTCCTCCCAAATGCCGAGTAAAGAAGAATGAAGTAGGAATTAGGACTACTTACCTGAAAGGCCTGTATACAAAAATCCTAGTCAGCAAAAAAATAGCATGTTAGCCATTACAATGAAAAGACAAACTATAAGCATCTACATAAAACTCAGGAAACTTCCATACTTCTCTTCTTGATGCTGGTCCTCTTGGTCACTTAGTTCATCATCATCTACCATATGCCCAAATGGTTCAGAAGAAATTGATACCATATTAGACAGGATAACTCTGCTATCACTGCTTCCTGTCAGGATCAGCTGATCATGAGAATGATTGTATCTGACATTCCAGACCCTAAAAAATGAAATCAGGAACAACAAGAGGCTATTCTTGGCAGGTAGTGCATCAATATTAAATGATTTTTTTAAAAACAGCACTAAAAATTGATCTTTGACTTAAATGTTGTAAGTACACATAGAAGTGACATGCTTTATTCCAAAGACTGTTTTTTTGCCATCTTCATTTGGCTTTTAAGCTTGCATGTCATCTTTTTTATACGAGGAGTCTTTAAAATTCAACAAATAAGTTTTGAAAAAAATAATCCAAAGAACAAAACACACCATTCAGTGGTATCATTCCTTGAGGGTACATGCCAATTCATTGTTTAGTAAATCAGTTAAATTTATAAGTTCTAAATATAAAAATTTCCCCAAAGCAAAATACAGATTAGAAATAACCTGTTAAACAAAAATCTCACATTCTTCCAGTAAAGTTTAAATTAGACCCTAAAACAAAAGTAGGATTATATTTCTCTTCAATTTTTACATTTTACATATCAAGTTAATACCAAATTTCTTAGAGTTCTTGTTTTATTGTTTTTCTTTTAATCTTCTGTAAAAAAGTATAAATGCTGCTTCTGTTAATTCATGTCTTCATTCCCCTCAAAGTAGCTTCAGGGTCCAGATTTATTTTGTAAGAATTACTCCAACCCAAATTTTATAAAATACAAACTGCTCATCTTTTCTTAACCACTGAAGTCTGCAAACATCAGACAAGATTCTCTCCTTGCTCCAGCCACAGGCCAGAGCGGTACATACAGGCTCTAAATATTATCTCAGAGAATAAAATGACTCACTTGCATATTCTGGCTTAAGGGCTGTAAAGCACATGAAAAAAGCAGGGCTGAATTACTGAGCATTTCAACCATTCAACAACAGAAGGACAGATAGAAGCTGCTTTTCTGCACGTCAGGTGAAGCAGATCAGGCTCAATTTGGGAAGGCACACCTTGTCCCAGCTGGCCCCTACAAGCCAAGCTCTGTGCTGCTCAAAGGTGTACCTTGTCTCCCAACAAGGTTAACAACAGTTTCTTGCCAATTAGACTAACACAGTCTAAACTCTTCATTTACATTCACACAAGTAACATTCACATGTTGAAACCTTTCCTCTGTGCAGAAAAATTATTATTCACAATAGCACAAACATACTTAGTTTGCATTGTTCCTAAACAGTAAAATAATTAGCTGAATAAATTACATAAGCCATCCACCCGCAAAACAGCATGCAGATAATTTGTTCTACCAGTGGGAATGCTCCTCTAGTGTCTTCACTGGTTCAGTGACATTTCTTGTGTCCCAGAATTTCACCTTGCAGTCATCTCCACAGCTAGCCAGGTAGTACTGTTTATTGGGATTAAAGTCTAGGTCTCGTACCAGCTGTCCGTGCGCATTTTCTATGCAATATATCTGTCTGTAAAACACATTAAAAATATTAAATGGTCTATAAAAAGCTAACTGCACTCCACTGACAGGAATCTCTTTCCCTGGAAGCTTGCATAATCCCCTTCGCACCCGCAGACCTAGAGTTCCCATTGCTAGTGCACAGTTTAGGGAAATCCCAGCTATTAACAAGAGACTTGTATAGATTTCTCAGCTTGCTTTGGAGCTTTGCTCTTTCCTTGTTTGCATTAGGATCATCTGGAGCTAAAAGGAAACAGTAGTTCCAGATGATTCTAGCACAGCTCTTTCACAACTGTTACAAAATGTCTGCTACTAAACCACAATATTTTCAGGTAAGAGCTTCTGCAGCCCTAATTTTGTATTTATGATATCTAATTCTCCCCATATGAAAAGCTGAGATGGAAGGGATGCAACAGATATGAACAACAGCTTTTTACTATTGCTCTATTTGGAACTCACCTTCTTGAGCTCTGGTATTTATCATAAATTTACCTGTGGCCCTTAAAACTACTCAGCCATGTGCATACTCATCCATCTGGACCACTTCAGAAACCATTTGTAATACTGTTAACAACCTAACATCCTTATTCAAAACATCATGTTTGGCTCCCCACACACCTCTTGAACTCGGGGTTTGGGGTTCTTTTTCTGTTTCCACTATTGCATTACCAGTTTTCTCAAAGCCACCATCTACCAAAGTTCTGCTTAGATTTGACAGTCTTCTACAATGTTCTCTAGAACTTGTCAACACTTTGTGAGCTTTTTTTCTTTTTTTTAAATGAAAAAATTCTCTTCAGAAAACACAGACTGACCAAAACTTTATTTCTTGCATTGTACGTATGGTCTCTTGTCAAGACCAGATAGAGAAGTCTCTTGCTGTTAGTACGTAACTACTAATACAAAGCAAAGTAACTCCATAAGGAGAGATTCAAAGTATACCAGACCTATATTAAGCCCTATCCTGATACCTATGGCAGTCTCTCGGGACAGTGATCCCACCTGGAGTACTGCGTCCAGCTCTGGAGCCCCCAGCACAGGAAAGACATGGACCTGTTGCAGCAGATCCAGAGGAGGGCCACAGAAATGATCAGAGGGCTGGAACACCTGTCCTGTGAGGACAGACAGAGAGTTGGTGTTGTTCAGCCTGGAGAAGAGAAGGCTCCAAGGAGACCTTACTGTGGCCTTTCAATACTTAAAGGGGGCCTGTAGGAAAGATGGGGACAAACTTTTTACCAGGGCCTGTTGTGATAGGACAAGGGGTAATGGTTTTAAACTAAAAGAATGAAGATTTAGACCAGATATAAGGAAGAAGTTTTTTACAACGAGGGTGGGGAAACACTGGAACAGGTTGTCTAAAGAGGTGGTTGATGCCTCATCCCTGGAAACATTCAAGGTCAGGTCAGACGGGTCTCTCAGCAACCTGATGTATTTGAAGATGTCCCTGCTCATTGCAGGTGGGGTTGGACTAGATGACCTTTGAAGGTCCCATCCAATCCAAACTATTCTGTGATTCTATTCTATAGAGGATATTACCTAGATATCCAACGTCAACACCCTTAGAGTTTGAGAGGTTAAGGATATCACTCAGGTACACCTTTCTACCAGGTATTCTGGGAGCTGAATTTAACACTTCCTCTTAATTTCTTGAAACATCTTTATGGGAAATTTTTTGAATCTCAAGCATGCCTGCAGCAATAAAACACTTCTTTCCTCCTTTACTGTACCTCTTACTTCTTTCTTGCACTTCTTGGAAGCCCTTGTGTAAGTGCTTAAAAAGAAACACCACTGTCCACTGTATATTCAGTAGTGGTTACCATGGAAGTCTTATCCCAGCTTAACTATTATTCTGACCACTGGATCCTTTTGCTTCCCAAATACAAATATTCTGTTCTTTCACTCTATTATCCTACCTACAGCAATAATACCTACACTGAATTTCCCACTAACATTTGAATTAAGACTAAGGCCAGACCACATACACAATTTCTCCATCTACTGGATCCATCTTCTCATATTATTTTTCTTCTGTATTTTTCAGAATGTATTCTTGGAGTCTCAATTTTCCTGATACAATTGTCTCTCTCTAAATCCATTCAGCCTAGCGTCTATCTCCTCTGCTTCACAAGCTCTTCTCTGATTAGGACTGCTTCCTAGTCTAGTCTAGGAGTTTTCCCATCAACCTCTTTTTCCCTCCCCTTCTTTGTTTGCTATGTCCAAAATCATTTACTCCCTCTGTCTTACGGAATCATAATCGCACTCCATGGAAGTAGCTATTCTAGCTACTTCTTCAGTATCTCTCCTATCCAGTTGTTTGCTGGTATAGCAGTTTTCTGTCCTTGATTTTTTTTCCCCCTCATTTTTTGCTTCTTATACTGCCACAGTTTATACTGCCCTGACTTTAAACTCCTACTTCTAGCCTAACTAGTCATTATCAAATATTCATATCATTCTAGACATATTACAGTGTAATTGCAGATGAGACTTATTCTTGCACATATTTTTTAAGTACATTGCAAACAGCTCTTTGGCATAGCCTAGTATTCATAATTGGTTCAAGGACTATCTAACCTGAGCTTCACTTAAAGTAATTAGAATTGAGGGGTTTGCTTTTGTTAACCAAGCTACCCTTTCACTGAGGATCTTGCTAATATCTGGACTATCTATCTTTCATAAAAGTGACTCAGAGTATTCATTTAATGCAAGATGGAGATGCTTTTTCTAATGAGGTGGAACATGAAGCAGACTTCACAATATTTAACATTTTCTACTTAGAAACACAGGCTTTAATCTTAAGATCTGCATGCTATATGTTAAAAATCAAATTATTACAAAAACATTAAAAAAAGGAACCTAAAAAAACCCTTTCTCCTTCAACCTCTCTTTCCTCTCTTGTACACTTCATAAATGAAAATATACACATCTATATCAAGTCAGATTTTTATATATACTTTTACATGGCAAAGAACAGGACTTTCAAACCTGATGACAAGCATAAATGAAGTGACTTTTAATTATTGTATTTGTATTTTTAGCTTTTGTTTCTTAAATTAAATAAACTTTTTTGGCAAAAACACATAAGGCTGGCAAACATGGGGATTTATTGCTACACCCCTGAGCTGGCAGGAACCATAGAACTAAATTTAAAGTCATCCCCCTTTAAGGCAACAAAAGTTATTACAAGACATCAGTCTTCTCGGTTTAGTGATAAATTACTATGTGCTAAGGGGATAAAGTGTATCTTAAAAAAGCTTGCACAGGCTTTAGTAGTCATGGCAACAGATGTGCACAACATCACTCCTTTGCTTATCAAAATCACAACTGAGCGGGGGGGAAACACCTTATTAGGTATATTTAAAGCTTTAATTGATCTGGTTATGACTTTGATAGATTCAGTAGTTTCATATAACTAGCATGCTACAATTTTTAATATAGTATAGTACGCCATTTTTTAAAATCAGAAAAGATTGAACTTAACCTGTGAATTATCTTCAGAGATTGAAGTTACCTTTAAATAGTATGCTATGAAGACAGGTCATAGTATAATCAGGACTGTTGTTAAATCATTTTCAGGTTGAATTATAGAACAGCTTCATTCAGGTAATGCCTATGTATTGAACAAATCATCTTGAGACGAGTACATAGTTCAGTAAAACTCAATATATAAGTTAGAACTGAAGCTGAGGCAGGAAAAAAGAGAGAAAACCCTTCAATCTTCAAAAAAAAAAAAAGTTAGGCACAATGAAAAAAAAAACCAACCAAACAAAACCAAAAAACAAACCACCAAACAAAAACCAAAAAAGCAAATCAGAAAAACTACCTCCAAAGGAGATTTGTCTTTTTTAGAGAGCAAGACTGAAATTTCTCATTACCTCATGCTTCGTGTATCCCATCCTCGAACAGTGGTATCATTGGCTGTTGCAATCTGTGTACAATTGTGGTGTGGACTCCATCTTCCAGAAGTAAATTTTAATTGTCCTTTCCCTTCCAAGGCTGCAGAACTAGAGAGCTAAAATAATGAAACAAAGCTGGCAGTGTTTCTAAATGTAATGCTAAAATGAAATTAGTTCCACTGAAGACAGAAACTGCACAATAGTTTATTGTTGTAAGTGTAACAGACTACCAAAATCTTAGGATAAAAAATGGAAAAAATTAAAAGCTAGAGCTGATTTTGTATCTCACAAAGTAATTTTTACAAAGGTTTATGCAGTATAATGTATTCACAAATATTAGAAGTACTATATTATTTTATAAACCAAAATAAACAGTTTCAGATCATTTGTTGAAACATAGATAATATGGGCACAATGCACAAATTTGTAGCTGCCTCAAACAGACAAATAAAACACACGTATTTGGTTTCATGAACAGTCTTACAAGACTGTTTTTCCATGTCAAAATGCCAAATTTTATCTGTAGAAACAGAATTATAGTGTCAAAGACTCTTCAATAAATGTATAGCAGCTTTTAAAAATAAATAAAATCTAGGCCCATGTGCCCATGTCATCACATACATGCCTATTAAAATTATAGCAGGTACTAGATCACAGATCTACAATCTGTGAGAATTAAAGATTTCAGTTCCAAAACCAGACTTGCATGTCATTGAGCAACCAGCTCTGCATCTCCACAGTTAATAAAACGAAGGTACAAAGTAATCAACTTTCTCTTTGAAGTTGTACAGCAAGTTATACTCCAATTCCATGTGAACATGGGGAAAAATGAAGCTGCAAACATTGCAAATTACTTTTATTTCTAATCACTTACTGAAACTGATTGTTAATATCTAAAGCAGGGGGGAGGAAAACCAAAATACTTGCATTTTAATCAGATATAAAATTTATATAAATTTCAAGCAGCTAGGGAGACAACAGACTTATTTGGTCATCTTTCACACAATGTTCATATTTCAAAATGTTTCATTAAGAGGTATTTCACAAAACCATATTATTGCACTGCATCTCGTTGGATCACTTTTCTCCTTTACCTAAACCGTAACATATCATAAATAGATTTCTCAGCAGAAATATTACACTTTGATGAATAAAAAAAGACTAAAACATACATACTGCTTATGTAATCTTTAACTGACATCAACAGAAAAATACACAGTCAATACAAGACTGCTTAAATCTATTTTGTATATGGTACAAATGTCCATTTCTGTATTTTGCTAACTTTTTACTATTACAGTTCCACCAACAATATCAGATTTATTTAGCATTCAGATTAACAATCTAGAAATTACAACTCTTCTATCACTGAAGTCTACGCTACCCAAGAAGTGTTGTCTTCCAAAAATTTAATTTTTTTTTTTTTTTTTTTTTTTTTTTTTTTTTTTTTTTTTTTTTTTTTTAGACTGTACAATTTCCAGCACGCAAGATCATATATTGCTCACCTGTTAATGAAGGATGTAACACTGTGGCCAAACCTGCTCCTCTACCATAATTTCTCCTCAAGTACAAAAACTGTCTGAAAGCCCTTCTACAACTTGCAGGTTATTAATGTAAAGAAAAATACCGGATGCAGGATAATAAACTAAACTGTACTGTTTATTTTTTGACACATACTAGATTCCAGGCACAGGAGAATATGCAGAGCTTGAGTGGGTCATTTCAAAAATTAAACTAAGTTTCTTTAGTAAGCAGTCTCAGCCATACAAAGCTCAGACTGGGGGGAGAGGAGCAAAGCAAATGTTAACACTGACAGTAAGACAGTGCCAACAAAAACAGTATCTCTTATGAGCTATTTCCAAAATCTGTTCTTGAGACAGAAAGCATCATATATCCAAAATGTGACTCGGGGAAGAAGATCTTTGTAAGCAGCAGATAATACTTTCTCCAGCATTCCAGCCATATTTTATTTTTTAAGTCTTCATTTCAACTTTTGTCATGTAAACTATTACAAAAAGATCAAATTTTTTTTTTCTTTTTAGTCAAAAGTTCAGGGGTGAGGCCAGCACATGCATCCTACGCTATTTCTTAGCAACACACATGAAAAAAATCACATACATGTTAGATTGGCCAAGTCATCCTTGCCTTCCCAAGCAATTCTTAAGTACTTGCAGGAATTAAATAACATCTTTCCTCATATGGATGTTCAACTATGTATACAGCCAAGTTCACAATCAACTCATGGTAGACTTCTGTTAATAAAATGAAATCCCAGAAGTTAACTCAGTAAAGTTTTCATTCAATGTACTTTTGCATGTCTTCTATGAACCTGAAAGGAACTGCATGGATTAAATTAAAAGCTAAGAGGTAAGAGAGGAAAATTTTCATACATAAGAAGGAACCCTTATGTAACAGAAGGAAGTCTGCAAGTCTCCTCCCTGGATATCCAAGAAATGAGCTGAAAGGAAATAAAGCTGGTTGTTTGGAATCACAAATGCAGGTTCAAAAAAACCTTAGCTTTAGTTTTAACTCATACCTAAATATACAGACAGGTAAGCAAGCTTTCTTGAACTCTTCCCTCAATTTCTTTAAAGGAAGAAGAGTTGACTACAGAAAGAAAGGAAAACATGACAAAGGCATGTTTTAGACATTAATCTCACATGAGGATTTGGATTTGGGCTGCCCAAAAGATGAAGACATGCAGCTCTGAGGGCCTCACTAGATACTGAAGGAAAACAATTCATGGTAATATTTTATAAATACAGAATGTGACTTACAGTAAGGAGGGGGGGAAAAAAAAAGTGAGTAAGAGCTGATGTCTACTTTTAGCCAACAGAATTAGCTATTGTTCTTGCATTGTGCAAGGATTACACATTGACTTCAGAAAAAAGTCCGGACAAAATGAAATCTTGAACAGTGTAAAACGGTTGGATTTAACACTGTTCATAAGTGGATTAGTGCCTAAAACTGGTGACATAAGAACAATAATAAAAGGACAGTATGATATTATACTACAATTGCATGAGAGCAATAACTTGAAATAAAAATAAAAGGTTCTGAAAAAAATTAAGCAATGTAATATGATTGGAGTAGAACTGTGTATCTTATCCTCAGTGAAGAAAGGGGTTTTACAAAAGCAAAGTATCTGAATATGAAGAAGTCTTTCTTCGATTTAAAGGACTGATTTCTGTGTATTCAAATGAAAACATCAAGTACTCCAACTTATTTTTGTCAAAACATCACTAAGGACTGAGATGTCTCTTTCTCTGCTTCAAATTTTGATCTCAAAGACTAATTTGGAAAGAGAAAAGGATGGGCAGTATCCTTTAAAAAAAAAAAAACATCAAAAAAACCCCACCAAAACCCAACATATATTAACCTCTAGAGACAGTGAACCAATTGTTCATGCTCTCTTCCATAAAAAGATATATGGGCCATTGAATGAAGCATGTAGAAGCCAGATTCAATAGTAAACAAAAAAAAAGATGGTCCTCCACACAATGGACTCCTTGACAAAAGACACGTGAACGCATGAAGCTTACTTATGTCCAAGAACAAAATAGGAAAGTATTTGGAAGAAACATCTATTGAGGGTTACCCTAAATAGACAAACCCAACCAGGCTCAGAAAAATCCTTGGACTGAAAAGATTAGGAGACTGAGTGCTAAAGGCAATGTATCCAATACATTTGCTCCACTGAAATTTTCCTTGGAGTCTGCTGTGGTCACTGTTTCAAGCAGAATACTATGGCCAGACAGACTCGGGTATGGACCAGTGTAACCATGCTTAGAACTGAGCAGCATGAAGCAGATGAATGGCAGAATTTTTCAACTTTTCTTCTGAGGGTGGCTGAGGGGGCTGTACTTTTCTTCTCTCACAACTTATGAAACACAATGCTAGAAGATGAGTTCGAAAGGTCTATAAACTTCTGGATGAAATGGTAACTGGAAACTCTTCCATCACTAAACTATCTTCATCTAATAAATAAGTTTTTATATGTACAACTTGGGTTTTGGTGGTTTTTTGTTAATGTATGAACTAATTCCAAGGTAGAATAGCTAAAAAATTAATAATTATGTCATGTATTTGGAAGGTCAGTTGTTTCCCTCAAATAGACTTTGACACAAACCATTAGAAAACATCTCCCAAGAACAAAATATTTAGAAAACAGAGAATGTTTTCATGATCTAATTTGATTTAGAAAATCATATAACATCTGTCTGGATAACAAAAAAGTACCAAATTAAACTAAATGCTACATTTCTTAGTACATATAAATGGTTATCAGTGACACTCAAGCAATGTTTTTATAAGTAAATAAAGGCTAGCATAAAAATGTTAAAAACTTGAAGTTTTCTTTTCTGTTAATTAAAATCAATCCACTTGGTAGAGTGTGTAATATTAGCACACAGATTAGTATCTTAGTTTCAGAATTTTCTCATTTGAAAAAACAGGATTATCAGTCATTACATAGGGAGAGTAAAAGATGCAAATTTCTACATAAAGGTTCAACAACTGCAGCAATCTAGTAAACATATTTTCAATATATCAATAGCCTGCATTTTCTTCAAGGAACTGGCTTTGTTTTTGTTTCTTGACAAAAATGGTTGTTACAATTTGAAGTACATAAAATACATTGTTGGGTTTTTTTAACACTTAGAAACTATGTGAAAGATAAAAACCCAGAAATCTTTTACTTGATAAATGATAAAACAGGCCTTTTGACTTCTGGATGCCTTTTTTTTTTAAATAAATGTACATGTAATAACTTTAGTTTTCTTACGCCTACAGCAGCAGCTGTGTTTTAAATAGAATAAATAAATAAAATGTATTTAAAAAAAAAGTGAACAGTATAGAACTCTCACATCTTACCTGAGAGGTCGTAAGACTAAAAATCTAATGGGCATTCAAATGCATTCTAGAGAAGACCACTAAGTCATTATTCCATTTATGAAATATTCATAGGCTTATGCTGCACATGTGTATTGATCTTGACTGCCTCCTCAGTGGAGACAGGGTAGAGAAGACATCTTAAGTCCACAAATATTTAGAATTTCTAAAGAGTATCATCTGGAAGGAGTTAACTCATGGTAGTGATTACTAAACTCATTGAGATAAATTGTACACATTTTTTTTTTTTTCTTTTTAACCATATCCTCATCAACTGGAAATGAGCCACAATTCTGTTCATGCTGGAGATTGCGTGGAGATCTCAAGACCTCAAGGAGATGTCCTTGTAATAACCACAGTAACAAAGTCATTGAAAAACTATTTTGAGATCTACATTAAGAAGGGATTAGTGTTGTTCTGGCTTGTTATTGACAGAAATACTGATGAGGACTTTAAATTCGGTGAGTTAAACTCCTTGCATTGCAGGCAACCACGCCACGTAGTCCTTTCATGACCGTTCTTGTCTCCTGAACCATCTTACAATCATTTGCCTTTTCAAATAGCGTCATCATACTGGCAGCGCAGTCATTCTCAGAATAGCTAAGTAACAGAATCTACATATTTAAGTGCTGCGTTTCTATATCACAGCAAGAAAATATTTTTATTCCTTAAACACAAGTTTTCTGCTTTATACTACAAAAATTAAACTAAACCTCAAGTTCATCCTCTAAAATATACTGTTACTCCTATATACTGATGATGCATTCCAAGTTTCTGTCATCAGCAATTTTCATCATTTCACTCCTACTTCTATGCTATCGTTAAGGAGACTATTAAACAAAACTGATCCCAACACCAACTCTTTAAGAACTGGTCTTCTATCCTCTTCCTGATCCAGTAATTTCTCTTTCATTTTTCTTCAGGCCGTTTTTTGCACTCCTTTAATTAATCTATGTTTATTCTAGTTGCAGTAATTATAGGGCACTCTATAGAGAGTTCTCCACTAAAGTCCACAATATATTTCCTGCCTTGAGGAACAGCAGCCATCTTGCCAAGAAAGCATCTCATGCTTATTCCTAACATCCTCCTATATTCAGATAAGTTACTTTTATCCAAACAGACTGTGAAATATTCCCCACAAGATCTTCTGTCTTGCCTGGAATGCCACTGCCAGATATTTTCTGTTGTTCTGAATTAAGATCACCTGTAGGTTAAATGCTGCTAAGGAATCCAGAAGGGACAAGAAATCTAAAAGGAATATACTTAATCATTTGGATAAAAATTATCAAAAACACAACTTTACTCCTCTCCTTCATGAAAACATAAGGCAAATGGAACAATATAGATATTTTAACATCTTCATTTGCACTCATCTGCTGTTCCAAACATACTGCACTTACCCAAGGAAGAGTTCTAGTGATTTGGAGACATCTGACCTAAAGTCTGTATGCAGAAATATTAACTGTCATCTTTTCAGCAGGATCTACCCAGACCTTGTGGAGTGGCTGGGCTTCTCTTGAGTTCTGCTAATGATTATAAATGACAAAGAATAGCTAATTTAATAGCAAAAGGTAATGATGCAGTGAGCATAAGATTAGTTTCACCCCAGAATGTAATGTCCTCAAAACAATAATAAAGGAAGTGATCAAGAAGAGAGAAGCTTGTCTTAATGGAAATACAGGCAAGTATTCCTGTATTAAATACTGTAATGAAGAAACAAGTTAGGAAAAATTATTGAAAGTGGAAAAAAAAAATCCAAACAAACCCACAGAACCGTACAGTAAGATAGGGTTAATAAATGTTTCTTATGACAGTTTGACCAGATAATTCAGAGAACAAACATACCAGTAATTTTACTACAAAGAAGCTCTGAAAATATCCAAAAATTCTTCAGGCTAATTCTAATTAAACAATGTGACTTGTAACTCCCAGGCAGATAGAGGAGATGCACCCCATAAAAGACTCTGAAGTTTTGATCAGTGTAGGCAAGCAGAAACTTTGGCCTATGCAAAATTTTAGACACACACATATTTGTGGTTTTTCACCTGAACTACACCTGAGTTTTAGATTAATTTTTTCACAAACATGAAAAGCCCATGAAGAGTAGCATCGGGTTTACCTCTTGCCATTAAAATTGATGTTGCCTATAATGCATACCTATCCAAAAAGGAAGCAATTGAAAAGTGTTCTTAAAAGAGGAAGACCAGTGCTGCACCAACGTACTGAATACCTCCTAATTCTATTACCTGATACAGATACAGTGGACCAGACCTTACTTTTAGTTAATGATGATGATGTCATTCAATTGAACACTATCAAGTTTTTGACAAGGGAAAAAATTCAAATATGCTGACATTTTTATTATCGTAATCCTAGGCTATTGATTTATTCAGTTAAAATAACGTATACACACATGCGCAAGTACACGGTTATTTCACTTATAAGTCTATAGCAACAGGAATATTTTGTAAAGACTTTTTCCTCTGCTGTCCCTGCAGAATATAGACGTTTACCAGCTACTTACTGCTTTGTCACCATCTGCTAGAACCAAATAACATGTTAGGTGATAAGACATCAGGTGGCTAAGACATGCCAAAAATGGACAACCTTTTATCCTAAGGAACAATAAACACAATATTTCTTATTTAAACAATCTCCCTGTGTATCTGCATATAAAGCAAATGTGAACTCCTGGCAAGAATTTTCTACATAGTACCAATTGACGCCTTCTATAATCAGCTATAATGTCAAAAGGAACTGTGAACTGTTTCCATGGTCTTTCTTCAGAAATTTTTTGTTTGTTTGTTTTTGAATACATGCCCTCTTTTTAATGCTGGTGAGAGTTGATTTTTTTTTTCTGCTGTAGGCTGTTCCACACCTGTTTTCAAGGCCAAAAAATTTCTTTTTATTAATATCCCAGAAAAGTGTGTTTTTACACTTTGACCAAAAAGCATTAAAATACAAATCATGTGCTTTTTAGGGTTACGACATATTTTGCATTCAACAATCCCTTATAAACAGGATATACACAGAAAGAAATCACTATTTCACCAACAGCTTATTGGCCTGCAAACACTCCTCGTACATGGTGATAACCAAATGGAAAATATATTTATTGCTTACCCCTCCCAATGCTATCTGTCTTCTAACCAGTCTGTTCTCATAGATTTCTCTCTCACATTCTAAACGTTATAGCAGGAAAGGATAGGGTAGAGTGTTAATTCTTTTGTTTGTTTTTGCCCTTTTTTTTAAACAGAAAGCCATCTCAGAAACAAAACATTTCTTATTTTTCTCATTGCCCCCTGTAACTGTCAGTCCTACATTATTTTTTGCAAATATAAGATTGCTATGGAGTAATAGTTACTGATTTTCAGTCTTCTACGGATTCCAACAGGGAGTTGATCTCTTAGGAAGGAGGTAATATTCAAAGATTTCAGAAATACACAGCAGTTTATTCTAGGCCTGAAAAAGCCTGTTATACTGCACTTTAGGTTGTCATCATTTTAATTACTAGAAAGTCTAAGGTAGGCATTTTAAAGAGATGCTCATGCTTTCCCCAGAGTCTTGTTCAGCTGGACTCTGGTTAACTCAGGAACCCACAGACATGTTTGAGACAAATTTGTTGCACACAAACATTCAACATAAATGCACTGATACCAGTCATTGTAGAAGAGATTCACCTGGCTTAAGATTTAGATGCCTGGAGATATGCTGAGAGTCAAAAGTTTCCATGGGACTTTCACTATTAAACTTCACTTTAAAAGTGGTCACTGAATCAGCAATGAAGCAAGTATCGTCTAAGAGTAACTCAAAATAGCTAGAGCAGAAGACTGATAACAGTAAACAGTTATTTCCAGGTAAAATTTTAATCACATACAATACTAATTTACAGTGCACTCGCATGATATACGAGATTATTTTAGACAGAAATACAGAAAATCAGTCAAATTCTGTATCGGATCCCCTGAGAGCCTGACTGTAAAGATTTAAATGACACTCCTAACTTCTGCAAACAAAGGTTTTTAACAGACCTTTCCAAAATGCTCCTATCTGAAGATGTCAGTCAAGCATTGATATATCTACTTAGCTTAGCTTCATTAGATGAATCAGGTTTTTTGATGCAGAATTTCACTTTTGGTTTTTCTTGTTTCCTTTTATCAAATATAAGCACATAACAAGTGTCACAGATTAAATCCTCTTAGTTCCTTTATCACTCACTTTGCCTTCTGGAGTCCTTATTTTGCTATCAATATTTGATGCAGTACAGGCATATTTTATAAGTAACAGAATAAAATATATTCTAGGTAAGGAACACTAATTGAAATACTGAAGGGATCAGCAAGCTGAACATTGTTTTGAGGACAGAAATACTGATTTCCAATATCATGCTGAAATTACATAGTTTGGTGAAGAGTCTAGTCCTCTCCAAAATTATGCAAATCCCAATTCCAGTAATGGAAGGAAAAGAAAATGGAAATCATAGTTGCATTCACAAATATTTGTGTGATGGAGTGAGGAAGATAGTTTTGAGGAAAGGAATAATAAAAGGAAGACACAAAATGCAAAATTTTATTAAATAAATACCAAGCAAAATAAAATGAGGAAAAAACTAAAAAAAAGAATTCAGCATTCATTACAAGATTCCCACACATACTTATAGAGAGACTGGTAATGCATTAGACAGCATCCCAAAGGAAATCGTATTTCAGAGACATTAGGAAGAAATTTGAGACAGTTATGAGAAAGTGGTTGGGACAGTGGAAAAAACTAATTAACGTTCAAAAGAACTTTAGCAAGAGAGGAAAGAGCTGCCCAAAGACAGAAAGGAGGAGAAAGGGAAAATGTTAAGTAGTCTAGCAGTTCCAGCACTTCAAAGAGACATGAAGAGCTATAGCATGGAAGCAGCACCACCCCCAAAAATAGTTTTTCATCAGCTTTAAAGAAGGCATTCCCAAAAAGTCTGTGTGTTATGCAGGCATTAGGAAAGAAATAACGTAGAAGTGATGCAAATCCAGTGGATACAATGCTACAGACAAGCTCCTGGAGGCTAGCCTTCAGAAACTCTCAACATCAATTTGATAAAAACAAACACTACTTTGAAGAAGCCTTGGAAGGTAACATAACACTGATTGAAGTTCCAGGCTGAAAAAAAGCTGAAGCTTCCTCATCTAGTGAAGGAACCCAAAGGGCTTAATTATGAACTATAATAAACTATATTATATTACATTGATACTAAGCAAAATCTAGCAAAATAATAACTCAAGACTTGATCTGTTTGTACACAGTCTGATTGTACAACAGGGAAGAGTTTATGGACACAATGTCTCAACTCTTTAAGCAACTGCTAGTTGAAAAGTCTGATTCTGCAGTGTCCAAGAAAAGAAACTAACCCTGAACAAGTTAAACTGAGGAGTTAATTCAAGAAGTGACAACAGATCAACTGAATAATAATATCCTTGACACAATCAGTTTCCATTTTTCACGACGGACACTGACCTAAATTACTCTATCCAGAAACAGTTTTCTACATAAAATCTATATCATTACATATAAATAAGCAAACCTTTTTGTTTATAAGAGGTGGCATAATCAGATAGAAATCTATGCCAATGACACCATTTTATATATGTTCCTTAATAAGAAGGTTCTAACAATGAGTGAAATAACCTGAATAGATGATATAGTACTAAATTAAATTAATACTGAGAACTCAAAGCAGTGCATAGTAAATAGAGAAATTTATATTATGCTTATACATACAACAAGGGCTGTAAATTAGAGGGCTGCATTGTATTAACCAATACGAGTTAATACACTATTATCTGAATTCAGTAACTTTTAGCTTGACTGATCACCAATTTTTCCCTTATACACATTTATCAAATTAGTATTCATTTATTTTAGATTATTCACTGTAAAATCAGGAGGAAAGTAGGGGGGACTTTAGAAAAAGGAAAATATTTAACCCCTAGCAACAGACACAAAATACTATTCAAACACCTGTATTCAAGACAACTGGTAGAGTACTCATTTCCCCCACTCACGCTGAGGCAACAAGATATTTCTGAAAGTGTAGTTAGAAGATTAGCAAGTTCTAGGCCCGTGAATGTTGTTGTTTGTACTATGTTCAAGTATATCGTGATTTGTTAAAAAAAAATTCTTACCACAGCTTTGGCTGAACTTTCCTGCAAATCCCACAATAATATGTTATTATCAGCCAGAGAAATAATCTTTTTACCGTCTCCCATTGGTTCCCACATAACACTGTAAAACAGAAAACGAAAAAAGAAACAACCTAACATTAAAACCAGTAAGAATTTGCACTAGAAAGCCATTTTAACACTGTGGATCTAATCTATTCGAAAATACTTTAAACCATAGTCCTTATGGTTTCCTTCAGCTGAAGTCTGTCCCATATTTTAAGTGCAAAATGTGCCATTAACTAGCAAACTAGCAACTTTTACACATACTAGATGAACATTATTGCAGCATTAGTTACTTAACAGCTATGCGATAGCAAACTTAGGCATGCTTATGGAATATTTTAATCGGTACTAATGTACACATCCTTTCCTTTTTCTTTTAAATTGCTTTTTGACATCCTGTCCAAATCTGTCAGAAAAAGGAATGCCATCCACCCTCCCTAGATACTAGCCTAACTGTAAAAAGAGAGCTTCTTGAAATCATTACTCCATTTGTGGTCCATTCTGCAAATTGAACCATACAGCGATCATGCAAAACAGTGATTATGTCATTGTTGCAGTCATTCTGCATACATAAACAGAAAAAAAAGAGACCTTGATGTACATTCACTTTCAAGTGCTTCAGCTTGAAACCTCAGAGTTCTTCATATGTAATGTTGTGCAACCTTTCTGAAGATGCACCAAAAATCATAAGCCTCAGAGCTTTGATGCAAACCTCTTCCAGTTCAACAGCTGTCATGACTCAATCAACATATACTTTTACCTGTGATTCACCAGTTTTGTGCTGTACATGAAGGAATTCAAGAGATCAGTCCTCACCTAATCTGCCTATGAGAAACAGTATATCCAAGCCAGTCAGTATGGGCAGCACAGCTAAGTGTATACATTATAACCCTACTAAATTTGTGGGAGATAACAGTAAGGTTAAAGGAATAATACTTGTCATTTGATGAGAATAAGTATCCATACCTAACACCTTTAAAAGAAAGTTGTGCAACCTCCCAATCATCTTACAGTGACACAATGTAGCTGAAGGCAGAGATCACAACTGTAGTATCAATAGCTACATGAAGAAACTGCTTTCCATCTCTAGGAAAAAAACTTAAGTTATTCAAAGGCATTTGATATGCTTTTCTCATCCTCAGCGCATACATGAAGAAGTACCTCTTGAGATTTGTCAAGAGTCCATCACTAAACATAGGTTTTCTAGTCTGTTTAGCTTTTTACATTAATCAATTCAGTATTAGATTGAAGAGATGAAAGAAGGTCGCATGAGTAGATGCAGCTTTGGGCAAGTAAGCCCAACATCAGGCAGCCATTAGCTATCTTCCTAACTCAGTGCTGCACACTATGCATGCTCCTATTTTATCCCCAATTCTGCATTACTCCTGCCTTCCTAAGACATCAGGTATGACCTGGCCGGCCCCAGATCTAAGCCACGGAACTCCATCTAATCTTATGGTCTAAAACACAAGGAAAAGAAAATAGGAAGTTGCAGGTAACAAAAAAAATGACACAATATCATTTTTTCACACCATAAGTGAAACACAACCTCAGTTATTCTCAGGTGATACCTTCCTCTCAAAATCCTCTTGCTTCTTCCATGAACAGTTTCATTGCTTTTTTACTCTGCTCTTTTAGTATATCAAGCATTAGATACACAGGCAGATGACTGCACCTGTTTGCTGTTATAGAGAAGCTAGACTATGCAGATAAAGTAGGACTATGCCAAAAAAAGAAAATTACCACCAAGTAGATTAAAAAGCTGGAACCATAACTAAATGGGTGCACTGGCTGACTCCTCACCCATTGAACTTTTCCCTAAGGCAACAGAGCAGATCAAAGACAGGACTAGCTTCTGCTTCTATTTTCTGCTGGAACCATGACCTGCATTCTTATTATGTTGTCAATCCATGAAAATTAACTACTTATAAAAGTTCATTTGTAATGAGGTCTCCTGTATTAGGACAAAAATCACTTCATTTAGCACATTAAGCTACCATCATGTTGTTAAATGTGTTTTAACAAGGACATGGAACTAAAACAATTTATGATTTGCTTTAAATTGGGCTGTTTTGTCTGTAGTATTGTCAATCTTATTTTCAAAAGTGTTCCTTGTTAAAGTTGTATGGTACAACTTGGAAAAACGTATAAACAACTGCAAAATGAGTGTTGATAATAAAAATGATGAAGCATTTTCAATTACACATTCAACCATTGTTTTGCCCCTAGTAACGAGAAGTAACGAACTAGCACTGGCATGGGTAGTTCAGAATTTCATAAAGTGCTGCTGCACAGACACATCAATTAAATCCTTTAAAGAGATGAAAAAATTTTATGAACATATAGAACAGGATAAAAAAATGCACTATAACCTTCCACAACCCAGCTTTCTAAAGTGAAATTAAAAGACATCAGATCATCACCCCACTGAATAGGTAACTAAGAAATTTTTGAGTTGATTCTGATCACATTTATTTATTTGAAGTCCATCATTTTTCTTACATACTGCTGAAAGTATAACTGGCTTTTGGTGTTGTCTATAATTAAAAATATATCTACATATATCAATGAAATCTGGTTTGACCAATTAACTCTAAGAGTTCTTCCAGCCAGAGATCAATATTCTTTATGCCTGTTGATGTACTTGCACCTTTCCTGCACTGATCATTGAACTCTCAGTTGTAAAAGCTAGATTGGAAGCACTTTCTTTGATGTTTTCAAAGGTAGGAAGAAATTTCACTTCTTTGAGTGTCACTGAGCTTCAAGGTAAAGAAATTTTATAGCTGAATACCATGTGCTAATTAGATCCAATTATAACCCAGGTGACATACTTTGGAATGAAGAGGTCTCTCCACATTCACTCTGTCCTTGTGAGATGTCAATTTTGCTTCTATTTAATTTGTCTTTTATTAAAGTTCATCGTTTTATGGGTGTGGTAGCAGTGATCATTCAGGTTTTACAATCTAAGCAAACGCTACTCAAATCGCTCTCTGTAACATGTTCAGCTGTATTCTGTAGTCATGACTGAATGTGACATGGCTTCAGCTGGGTTGCTAGCAGCTGCTGTAGTGCTATGTCTTGGATTTGGGATGAGAAATAGTTGGTTATTCTCATTTGGGTTGTTGCTAAGCTCTTTCTGCTCCTCACACCGCCCTGCCAGCAAGCAGGCTGGGAGGGCACAAGAAGTTGGGAGGAGACATAGCCAGCACAGCTGACCCCAACTGACCAAAGGAATATTCCATACCATATGATGTCATGCTCAGTATATAAATCTAGGGGAAAGAAGGAAGGGGAGGACGTTTGGTGTGACAGCGTTTGTCTTCCCAAGTAACTGTTATGTGTGATGAAGCCTGCTTTCCTGGAGATGGCTGAACACCTGCCTGTGATGGGAAGCAGTAAATTAATTCCTTGTTTCACTCTGCTTGCAAGCATGGCTTTTCCTCTACCTATTAAACTGTCTTTATCTCAACCCATGAGTTTTTTTTCCTCACTTTTCTAATTCTCTTCCCCATCCCAACTGGGGGGAGTGAGTGAGTGAGTGGCTGTGTGGTCCTGGCTGCTGGCTGGGGTTAAACCATGGCAGAATGTGAAACATGAAACACTGTGGAGAAGGGGGGAAAAAAAAACCCAACCAACCAAAAAAAAAAACCAAACCCAAACTGGTGACTGAAAAAAACCTGGCTTTCGAAGCAAGATACAAATTTTAGAAAAACTGAAGTTTTCATTTAGAACAACTTTCAGACACAGCAGAGGTGGTGATAATCTTTAAAAAGGGAAACAGATAAACCAGGCAATACCATTTTCCTGAATGTACCAACAGTTGCTGATGCTTACAGTTTTCAGAAATGGACAAGATAATTGTCAAATTCACAGCTGCCACTCAGAAACTGAGTGTCAACTTCATGGCTGTTCTTTAGATAATCTGTAAACAGCAGACAAGCAATTATATTTGTTGCCTTTTACCCTATTTTGTTATCATCTGACTCCTGATGCTTCAAATTAGCTTCTAGCTAGTAGTTTCTGGTAAAAAAATTAAATCCTACACAGAACATTCTCCTAGTAAAGAAAAAAGAGAATTTAAAATATTCACTCAAATGCATACATGAAAGGACTCTATTATCTGTGTTTTACGCTGAAAAAATAGTTAACACCATCATTTATTAACATACTGAGCTTTTACAAATGAACAATTCAAAGTTCTCCATTATAGACTAAAGAAGAATAAAGCAACATACAAACACTTTCATAGATGTGAACTGCAGTCCAGCCACAATGCAAGCATTAACTACTGCCTAACCATAATGATAGAAGTGACAGCCATTTATTTCTACAAGTGGAAAAATTTTGCTAGACTGAAAAATTCTTGTGCACTGCAAAATGCAAAATACGTCCAAACATGTGGTAACTCAGTAGAACATCCTGCAGCCTCAATGTAGCCCATCCGAAAAATTCACGTGGTATGGACGCAAATATCCTGCCTTCTTTGCAGTACAATGATTCAAATTTAAAGGCGACTCTGCTAATCACGTGATTAGGACATTATTCTAAGAGGAAAGAGATCAGACTGAGGACAACTTGGAACCCACAAGTCTTACTCCTTACCCAAGTGCTCTACAGAGTGGCCACATTTCTGAATGAAAGCAGTTCTGGCTATTTTGTAGTGTATTGAAGTCCATGCTGCAGGAAGCACATCTAAGTTATGCTTTGTCTCAAAATTCTCAGCCACGGAGATACATTTTGGCATCCAACTCCTCAAGACACACTAAAACAAGAACCATAGCTTCCTAAAAAAACCTGAAAGATAAGTTGAATTTATTTTAGGTGCCTTTTTAGCTAAGAGGCTGCTGAGAAGAACGAGAAATGAATTTAATGATTATTTCGGACAAGAAGCCCACAGACAGCTAGGCTTTATTCTGGCTTTTAAATTATCTTTACATTCAGAAAAATAAAACTACTGGACAAACGAATACAAGACTATCCCAATAAGAAGGTGACACATAAAAAGCACTTGCCTCTAAAATGTTTTTAAATTTTTTTCCTTAAATTATCATAATCCAGTGTTGGCAACTCCATAAAGTCTTTTTGAAAAAATCATAAAGTAGAGTGCAAAATAATAAAGGGTCATCCTCGATATTCACTGCTATTAAACAAATTTGTAGTGAGAAAAAGAATTGTGATTCTTGCTTTACAGCCCAATTAATTTCAGCATTGAAAAGGTATTTATGTACATGTAGACATAATAAAGACAGTCCTAATCCTAGTGCATAATCTAACAGAAAGCATGGTAGTGAATTTGTTATAAGAAAGCAAGATACAGGACTCACTGATTTTAAGTAGGAGCTCCTAAATATCTGTTTTATAGAAACAACTATTAAATTCTTGTCAAGCTATTACTGATTTAAAGTGATGACCAACAGATGACCGCCTCCATAGTTCATTAACAACCTCAAACTTCTATTTGGTTGACCATGGGTTTACATAACAATAATGCTTAAAACAGCAACGCAAAATCATGCAAATTGATTATACAGACTCTATGTATGAACGAAACTGACAAAAGCTGTCACTGGCAAGATTTCAAGTCATGAAACATTATAGATGGGAATTAATATCTCTAGTCTGTAGTTTAAATAACTTAGTTACATTCTGTAGACACTTGCAGCACAACAAGAGCAAAGCACAAACAAGCTATGCAACCTAACAGGTGAAACAGTAAATAGCAAGACCTACCTTATCGAAAGGAAGCCATGACTAACCATTTTCCGACTTAAGACATTGGTCAACCATGCATTTATTTTTGAAGCAATAAAATACACCAATTGTCTACATGGACAGTTCTTGTAGAGCATGTGGCAAGAGTCTTACAAGTGTAAACTACAGTTCTTCAGATTGCAGTAACCTAAGAAATCCTAAATTCCTTCCCATCAACACGTGGGTGAAGCCAATTCTTTCTCCTGTGTTCAGAGAGAGAGTCTGTATAAAAATGCCGCAGACTAAGAAACCCATGGGTAGCACTAATTGGAATCCATGCTACAAAGTATTTACGGTCTTAAGGTCACGGGGGTTCTCCATGTTCATTTGGTATTGTAGGCAAGTCCTTACAGTTGATTAATGATTTTAGGAGGCTAATTTTGTCTGTTTGTTGTCACATGTATTTATTCCAGACAGATGAGGAATATTAATTCATCTTTCCAGAAAATGTTCTGCTTTCAAAGATATAAAAGGTATACTAGATTTTTTAGGACACTGCCTTCTCCTCTAACATCTGTCTCTTACTAGCATATCCAACATATTACTAAATATCCTGGATTTTTGCTCAACTTCATGCTTGTTGGGATATACTGATCTTGAGCTTGGAGGAGGCAGTCCTTGAATATTAAACAGCTTCTTGGAACTCTTTTCCCTCTAGGGCCCTATCTCATGGGACTTATTCAAGCAGACCCCTGAAGAGGCCAAAGTCTGCTCTCCTGAAGTTAATGGTTTTAAGTTTGGTTTTTGCCCTGGTCCCTCCTCTCAGGATCCTGAACTCCACCATCTCACGGTCATTGCAGCCAAGGCTGCCTTTGACCTTCCCATCCACAACCAGCTCTTCCTTCTTTATAAGTATGAGGTCCAGCAGAATCTCTCTCCTCATTGGCTCCTCTGTCACTCAGGTCAGGAAGTTATCGATGCTCTCCAGGAACTCCCTGGATTGCTTGTGTCCTGTGTTGTCCCTCCAGCAGATTCTGGGGTGGTTGAATTCCCCCACGAGGACCAGACCTTGCAAATATAAGGCTACTTATAGCTGTCTGTAGAAGAGCTCATCTAATTGTTCTTCCTGATGAGGTAGCCTACAGCAGACACCCATTATTGTGTCACCCATAGTCATCAGCTCTTTAATCCTTACTCACAAGCTCTCATTTGGCTCACCATCCATCCCCAGGCAGAGCTCCATGAACTCCAGCAGTTCGCTCCAGAAGGACAGCTTTCCTCATCATCAGTCCAGGCTGTCCTTCCTAAAAAGCCTCAGTACTCTTCTCAGTTTTGTCTGCAGCTATTTTGCCTATCCAACCTGAATAACTGACAAATGAATTATCACATACAGACAACACATTTCCTAGTCTTTTAAGTGTTGTTAAATACAGTTATAACAATATCAGGATATAAGAAGAGACTATAATCCCTGGCTTCCCCTGTTCTGGTGTTTTCCATTAGGTTGGAAGTTACAGCACTGGTTTGGTTTGACCAGAGTAGTACTGTTAAAGACCAATGTGTCTTCAGTCAAAATAAAAAATGCACTGTCACAGGATATTCTCATAATGTCTCTACTATATAAAAGATAGCTTACCAACAGATCTCCCAGTATTTTTGTTTGTTTGTTTCCGTACAGTTTTTGTTGTGGGGTTTTGTTGTTTGTTGTTTCATTTTTTTGGTGGTTTGTGGGGTTTTTTGGGTTTTTTTTTGTTTGTTTGTTTGTTTTTTAAATGAAACCTGGGGGGCTGTTTTATTCTCCTTATTCTCTTTTGGAGGAGACAGAAGAGCTTGGAGGGGTGGGGTTAATGAAAAAGGTTATGCATTGTTTCTGACATTCTATGAAACATCAAATACAGTCTAAAGAATACAATAGATTAAGAAAGTTTGTATTTCCTTAAAGTAATTAATTTTGGACTATTTACAACAAGAATACTTAAATATTATGGCAGAAACACTCAGAAATAACACTCCAAGGCAAATATGCAAAACCCTTTTAACATCATTATGTTTCATCCATGCCTTCCCATATTGCTCAAGTGCTAAATACATGTCTATATATAGGACAGCTCTTGCAAAAGTTTTGTTAAGTATTATACGATTAGTATTTTACAGTAGTATGCTAATTATCCTACTGACAGCTGAAATATCTGAGGATTCAATGGCTATTTTAAAACATTTTGGAAGTTCTTTCTTCTTTTTGCAAGTGTTTTAGAACAAGTCCATGTGCAATACGTGTGCTGAGACAGCAGAATGCATTATAGCTGTAGAGTTTTTTTGGTGACATGTCTACAATAACAAAAAGCCTAGACTATATGCAGTTAAATTACTGTAAGAACACAGTGTTTTGGCAGCATAGTTTATGGTACCTGTTGAAATCTATATCCCATGCCAGAAAAAGCACTTTACTAAGCATAAAGCTGTATATCTGCTTGGAGGATTTGCAGATACTATTACACAGACAAATCTTTTTAACAGTCTTAGGAACAACTCACTGAGAAGCTGAAACCTATTTATGAATATGAAAAAGATCAATTGACAACATGCTTTGGACAAGAAATGTGCCAAAGAGTCAAATAAGAACTGTCTGGAAAAGTACGTACAGTTTAAAGGTCTACATGAGTATTAAAAGTTGTCTTCACCTTCTTTCTTAACACCAACAGGGAAAAAAGCTTCAAAGTAAGGAGTAACACATTTCATGTACGCAGACACTGATGATAAATTACTGTCACCTAAAGTTAACTGCTATATACAATGAACAGCACATGTACAAGAATAGAACCCACCAGCACATATATGAGTTTCTTCAATGAAATTGGAGGGGGGTGGGAAAACTGTGTGTAAAGCTAGGATTCATTTCCAAAGCAGATAGACAAGTCACATAACATCTATCATTCTACAAGATACTGCTTGTGGAGCAGCTGCTGCCAAGGTCATCCTTTCCATTCTGTTGCTTGAACGGGGCTTAAATAACCCCAAAGTGAATATTATGGGTATGTGACATGTCATGAAAGAAACATATAACCGGCTTGTCTGTCAAAGATCAGTAAGGTGGTCAACCTAGGAAAAAACTTTTTAGTAGTATGAATGCCTGGCAAGAAGGCACACAGGGAGCTGTCAGGTAATAGTCCTGCCCAGCCTCTGGAGGCCACATGATGCCAATAGTTCCTTCCACGTACTAATGTAAAGGTTAAGGGCTGAAACAAGCTTCTTTGTGAAAGAGCTGGAGTGAGCAAAAGCAATCTCAGCAGACTCATTTTAGAGGAAACATGTATCTACTTTTGGGGGGGACAATTTGAGTATTTTCAAACAGGATTTTTCAAAAGATAGCAACATGGATATAGCATATCCTTGCTAATTTATTGCTGTTTGTAACAAACAGTACAGCTACATGGGTGGTCAGGGAGAAAAAACCCAACAAAACAGAATATTCCTCCAAGTACATTTCTCCAATGATTTGAAATGTGCCTAGGAAGAAAATCATGATTACCTAGGATCTGCACTGACAGCTGAGGAAAATCACCACTCCTTCTGTTCCAAAGAACAGCAAAACCAAGAATTATAAAGGTTTACATGGACCTGGCACAGGTATACCCTCTAACACCCCTAATCCAGTAACTGTGGATACTGGGGGAATTTGAGGTAAACAGACTGCAAGAAGTGACTGGGACTCTAGCTAGTGTGGTCTCACTAAATAACCTCTCCATCACCACTGCCTGAGACTGAACACTGGGCTGGATGGACTGTTTGAGGCTGGCAGGGCACCCCTTAGGTTCTCACAAACATTTTACCAAAGAGATGTACTTGATTACAATTGTACAAGAATCAATTTTTTCATCCAACAGACATACAAAAGACATTTCAAAGCCCTAAATTTTTAACTACCGTGTAAACAAGTGTCAGAAATATTACTTCATCTATAATCATCCCAGAACATTATGCTAGGAAAGAATTCTACTCTGAGGAACAGATATTCTAAATAGTAAATGCTTAATGGGGTTTTGGAGAGCAAACTGGAGTCTGAGACCAAGAAAACAGGGACACCTGTTCAAAGCTAGCTCCTCATGAACATTTAAAATTCTCCCTCTTAACTGATCTTTTTTCCCCACAGTTCTGCAGCATAGTTTTTTTTTTTTTTTTAAAAAAAAATTTCCTACAACCTTTTAAGCAATCCAATAAAAACTGAAAATAAAACCAGCTGGTATCTATTTAACCTGCAAAATCAGTTGAGGCTGACTGCAACTCTAATTTTTTTTAGTGCTAAGAATAGCTAAGTGGCATTATAAATAGGAAAAAAATCCTTTTTAAAATAGCCCAGTTTTCTTTCAGTGGGGAGAAGTCTCAACTAATCTGGTAGTAAAACTAGGGAATATAACAGCACGGTGAGAACTGAAGCAAAAAAAAAAATCTACATTCAAGTTGGGAAGGAGAAGTAAAATAGTACTGTACAAACCTATTATTTTTTTACTTGTAGGGTAACACAATTTCTGTACTATTTTCTTTTTCATTATTTACGAATCCAAGGTAAACACAAACAACTGCAAAGACTTCAACAAAACTAATTTTCATTTTAAGCATATGAAATCTGTTGAAATTCTCAGAAGTGGTCATAAGTTAACTGAATACATACAGCAAGCTCACATACATGAAGTACAGCATATTTTTCCCTTACTATTTGCTTCAATGTCAGATTTCACTTTCATTAAATTTCCCTCAGCTTTACAAGACTAGAGTCAAATAAATTCTGATAAAAATTAACATAATAAACTGGGCACATAACACAATGTTTTATTATTTCATTATCCAATTAACAAATCACGATCATTCCCTAGTATATGCAATTATATTGAATAGCTTAAAGCTTTAAACTTGCGCAATACTAACTACTCAAAATTACCAAAAACATTCAAGGGAATGAAAGAGACATGAATGTTATAAATTACTCTACTGGTTCCAGACACATTTTAGAGGATGATAAAAGGGGAAAATGACAGAGAAAATGTGGAAAGAAAGAAAAAAAAAAATGGTTGAATATTTGGGTTTAGATACAACACACGGGTTTATTTACAATAAAGGATGCTTTATTTACAATAAAGGATAGTCAAGGATTCAAGAGAGCAAAATCCTGTAGAGAATTCAGGATATCACACAGAATTAAGAAGGGAGAGAAGTAGAACATAAGATACAGTTAAAGTTTTTATCGTTTTAGAAAGGATCAGAATATAAAGGGGGGAGTGACAGTACTGATAAGCAGCTGTAAGTTACATTCCCAGTGAAAACACTCGTCATACAGTAAGTTTTTCCAAAAAACTTTCTCTATACTTCATCTGTGTAATATCAGAGATGGCTGATGGAGAACGTAAATGCGTGGAATGAACCAGGTGTGGAAGAATTATTCTTAAATGCTGATAATTTTTTGAATCTGTCTGTAATTAATCAGATTCACTGATAAGTTTCTCCTAATAGCTCTGAAATCTTCTGCATTATGTGAAGAAATTGAAAGGCCTATGACACAAACAACTAGTATCAGCTGTGCAGCTGTTACAAAAAAAAACTAAAAAACCCTGGAGTTTAGTTTATACCCCAGCCCATGCAATTAGCACTCCTGACACTCTCAAAGAAACTTCTATGCAAATATCAGAGGGATCCACTTCCTCACAATTATATTTCTGCTATTGGGACATAGGAAGTGTTAAGATAAGGTTTTCATACCAAAAAAGTTACAGTTGCGTTTATTACATGCCTTTGCTATAAAGCATATGTAACAGTTAATATACCATATATTCAAGACCATATGATCCTCTTAAAAGAAGTATTACTTTCAGGTTTAAATTCGTTAGATATAGATCATTAAATTGTTTTGGACTTTTTTTTTTTAAAATGAAACACTAAGGCAGAATTTTAAGATATATATCCTGATATCTAACAGAGGCGTACTGTAGAAGAATTAGTGTTGCCAACATCGTGACAGGAAACAAAAGTGTTAACTGAATGCAACGTTAGAGCCATTAAAAATGCCATTTTCACTTTTCTTGTGAGTTTCAGGTTCTCTTACTTCTTGGCTTTTTCACTTGAGACAATGTTTTGTGTCTTTTTTTGGTTGCTGTTGTTTTGTTTGGTTTTGGTTTGTTTTTTTTTTTTTTTAAAGTACTATTTTAAAGGCCAAAAAGAATAAGTAAAACACTTCTGGACCTCACTTCTGGAATGAACTTACTCACCAGTCTCCAGGGCATCAATTACAGATGTGCTTAACTTTCATCAGGTGACTGTGTTCATTAATGGAATGAACATGATGAAATTGAAGCAATAATATGTTATGTATAGTATCTTCTGTATCTTAAAGTAAACTAACATTCAAGTCAAAAGGACTGTTATAACAAATTTGTACTTTTGTAGAAAGCCGGCCTTAATGAGGTTGCTCCATATTGTGCAATCACACAGCTAAAGAAGAGATAGTACTTCTCAGAACTCTTATTTGGAGACCTTAGATGAAATACCAAATAAAATGTAAGTACTTAAAAAGCCTGTGGGAATAGCTCATTTGTAGTAACTTTCTCCTTTGTGAATTCAAAATTCTAGTTTAATACTGTAGTGATAAACATTCCAGAGTTCTTGAAACATCTGTGACTTTTTGAAAAACTATGATTTGTCTTCCTCTCTAATTTTTTAGATGTGGTAATATTTGCAGGTCCATATTTAGGACTGATTGAGTGGGATACACTAAAAAAAAAATTCAACTTTAGCAAGCAGAGAACCTTAATGAAGCAATCTATCATCATTCCTAACATTCATTCCTTTCCAACTTTTTTCATCAGTTGACTTATTTTCTGTATAAAACATGAATTCTTCATTCACCTTTCAGGCCTCCCACAATTGAGCTCCCACTTTTTTTCTCTCTGTAATCTCCATTCATTTTCTCTTTACAGTTGTACCTATGTTGTCCATCTAACACTTTCTCCTTATTTATTTTGCTTTTATTTTATTCCAAATTTACTCCATAGACCACCATCCAACTTAGTTCACTTGTTCCCCCTCTCTTCCGAAGCACATACCTTGCTACTATTTTATACCCGCCAGATTTGGAAAGCAAAAAGTAGGATGCTAAGCAGATATAGGCAAGTCTGCTTACAGCCGATGCCAGGGGAAAAACTCCAACTTTGCACCTCTTCTGACAAAAGAAAGTCTCTGCCTAGTTCCAAATTCAAGAACTCACAGATCACACTTTCTCTCATGGCCTGTAGTATCCTCCTTCTCTGAGGACTATCCTGTCAAGTCTACTATCAAAAAAAGTCTGTCGGAAAACTGAGGAAGTAGGAGAACAGTAGGTTACTCCTACTACTAGGTCTTCAGGATTTTAACAAACAGTTTTAGAGATTACTCCTCTGAGTACGTCTTGGAGGAATCAAAATTTCATTAACTGCTGTCCTGTTTCCTTGGCCTCTCCTATCCAGACTGTATCTTGGACTGCTTCTTGTAAGATACTCAATGGCAAAAGTTCCTTTAATTACTGAACCTTAAAACATTGCATAGAGCAATATACATACAGTTATATATGTGTAACATTGTGTGAATCCATACATGTAACTACAAAATGAATTTATAGAAAAGGCTTCTCTTTTTTTTTTTTTAAACACACAATTTCCCATGTATCTCTGGGGTTTTTCACTCTGGAAGTAATTCACTTGGGAATATTGCACTCAAGATCTTTGCATTTGGGCTCACGTGAGGAAGAGTAGGTAGAGCATGAAAAAATGCTTAGGCTTGAACCAAATAGAGCAATTAATAGGCCTACTTGTTTGCCTAATTTAAGCATCTGATTAACTTTTTGAACTCTTTCTATGCCATACAAGAGTTTGAGTAAAAATTCTGATGAGTCCCAGATACAAAGCTTAGAGGTAGTAAACAAACTCAGTAACTGAAAGTGAATAGTTATGCTTAATTTTTAAACACAGTAACTCATGCAATCCAGATAAAACAGAACTGTAGAAAAGTACATTTCTTTTTCACTTGTCTGTAATGTCTTGGAGATCAGAATTTTGCCAAAGGTTTTCTCAAGACTAGAAAATTATTTCAAAAGACCTTGAGCTGGAGGGTGACAGTGTTCAGATGCATGCAAGGAGAGTTTAGGGTTTTAGTCATAACAAAATGGTCTTTTGATCTTGGTTCACAGAAGAGAACTGGTATTAAACATGTTCCTGACAGTTTTTAAATAAGAAATTTCAGAGACATTTGAGCACAGCATTCCATAAAGGAGATGAGATAAAGGTAAGGAAACACAGGATTGGTTGTTCTTAACGGCAGTAAACAACTGAGCAAAACCAATACCTGACACACCAGACCTGGGGAAAAAAATCTCCCCTTGCATTCCCTAATACATGATACTAGAAACAGAAAAAACTGTGAGGTAATCTTTCAACTATCAGGCTTTCTTAATGGAAGAGAAAAACAATGCAAGAAGATAAAGCTTAAAGAAAAGGAGTTAAGAAATAAAGCAGAGCAGAGAAAACATGAACAAAAGTACAAGCAGATAAAGCCCTGAGACAGGCAGTGGATGCCAGAGTACATAACCAGTTGCATTTTAAAGATAGTTTTCCTTCTTTCCCTTTAATTACAGTCAAATCTCAATTACTTATGATCTGCAACCCAAATCCATGAATATTGTGAAGCATCTGTGCTATGGATCCCAAGACACACAAAATACCTTCCCATGAGCTACTATCTGGAATCACAGAAGTTCACACTAGGTACCACAAAGGCTGAGATCAGCATTACACCCTGCATCTCTAAACTGTACTGTCAACTACGGCACTCTTCCCTACCCAGCCTATGAAGATGCTATGGAAGCCCAGTATGTTTTTACTTTTTTTTTTTTTTTTTTTTAAGGTATGCATTCTGACTAATCATTTTAAAAGTTAACTTTAAAAAATTAAGTCTTTATCAAATCTAAAGTGTATAATTTCAAAAGCTATCATGACTTGAAAATTTTTCCACCCTTAACGAGGGTAGCAGTTGTGGTACCTTGCTCTACTGTGCTCTGTGGATTAAACAGCCTCCTTAAAGTGTATCGGGTCACAACGAACCCCTGGGTTCAGTGTCCAGCCTGTGTTTTGTAAGATGTATGAGAGTATGCTCTAATGGAAAGGCAAATGACAGAGCCAGAATAGGTGCTGCCTTTCTTCCTGCAAGTGTATGATACCAGCCCACCACTGATCTCATACAAAGTGACTGTGTACTCTAGAATGTTTTACATTACAAAGTGTAAATACTTTTCCAACTTCATTGAGGAAAATTGCTTTTCTGATTTACAGTTGGTTGTAACAGGAATGGTACCATAAGTGTCTAAAGTAGTTTCATATTTTTGAAACATCTGAAATGTGTAATAGAAAAAAATATTTAAGTTGGTATTTGTAGTCAACACCACTCAGTGGGATGTGGCCTGTTAAGTGACACACATTTGGCACAAAACATTTATTTTACTCTTATGTGAGCTGTTTCCAATATGATTGAGGCAGGAATAGAAAAGCCTGCTCTAGAACAAGAAGCTTTAACTCAGCTGTGCTTGCCCGAGATGACATGAGGGGTACTGATGCCAAGTATTCCGTTTATACTTTTTATCTTTCTGTAACACAGGACATTTTCAAATCTTTATGCATACATATACACACATACATAGATAATGGTAACAGACACTTGTAAGCACCAGTACTGAACAAAGTCAGATGACAAGAGACAGAAAATTGCACGTGAACTTGCTATGAACTGTATTAGAGGAAAAAACTGATTTTTGGCATTTACATCCTGATATAGAGCAGGGATATGGTCCCTTATTCTTCCTTAATGATCAGGCTACCGCACAGAGTTCTGGCATCCCAGCATCAGACAGAAACAGATTACAGAAGATTCAAAGACAAAAAGTACAAATCTTAAGGGGTAAAAGGTAAAGACTAAAAACAAACAAAAAAATAACATTCTCAACTATATTGGAAACTAATTATCAAAAGGTTTCAACAATATAAAGTGAATTGTTTAATAAAATCAAAGAGTTATAAAGAGAAGTATTCATATGAAAATGAGTAGCAAAGAATTAAAAGATAGTATCATGAAGAAACTTAACATTCAGGAAGTTGAGATTTTAGAAAAAAAGTAGCCTAGATAATACACTTTTGACTACACTGATATGTCCAGTCTTGTCCAAGAGCCACCTAATGAATATTACCTTCTAGTTACTTTTTTTTAAGTTGAAATTTAATCTATAAGGCTCAAACTACAAATCAGTGGCTAGAAATAGATGCTTAAAACTTACAGTACAATGTATGATATAATTAAAAGTCAACTGAATTAACTAACACTTCTAAATTTTGCGAGTTTTATTTTATTAGTTAGTGAATAGAAATTTTTACGTGGCCAGATTTTGAAAAAGAACTGAGACTGATTTGAAGTATTGTTCCCTTTTGATATAATTTAAAATTACTCCTACTAGAATATATTTAAGTATAATGAGATTATGACGGATACCTTACACAGCAGGTGTCTGAATACAGAAACCAAAGACGCCCTTTCCACGCTCACGTAAAACACTTACAGCAATATCCAACATCAATGTTGCACTATCATTGTTCAGTTTCAGTTCAGAGTTGTCACATTTCATTTACAAAAATCTGCTGTGTTACTCCAAGTTTTTTTTCTTAGAATTCTCTGATAATTGTGAAAGAGGCTGTGCAACTTGCACCATCACCTCCTACTCTGTATTCTGACAGACAGGACATTCCTAGGAGTAGAGCAGACTATATTCTTACAGTTTCAGCTTTTCCTGCCAGCAGAAAATGGTCAGGCGGTCCCAAAATTATGTCAAACAACATTGTGGTTGTTAAATATGGACTGAGCGTATTAACATTTCTTTGCCCTGCATCTGTGCAGGGAGCAGTGGGAACACATCATATACATACCCGTAAAGCAAAGAACTTGGAAAATACACAATGGACAAATTCAACTTTCTTTTAAATAACAGAAAGGAAAAGGAAACAGGCCTCTGTAATACCCTCTGCAGTACTGCAGCTCTCCTTGTCTTTTCTCAGGCAACAGAGTAGTTAAACAGGCACCGTATAATATAATGAATTCTTCTCCTTAACAAACAATACATTACTTGCACTTATGGCAAATCAGTCGAGTGAAGACTGAAAAACAAAGACCAAAGTGCAACATCAAATTTATATTCCATAAAAAGATTGAAATGCTAAGTATTATACCTTTGTGCAACAAAGGTGTTAGATGGGGGCAGGTGGGGAGAAACACATTAAAACAGTACACAGGCTGTTACTCCATATGTGTTTGCAGGACTACAATAAATGTTTTTAATTTATGAAACATCTGGGACTAAAAATCCAATTTGTACCTTTTTTTCTTTTAAAAATGGAATAGTTTTAAAGTGTATAGCATAGCTTCTACAATATAAATCTGCACAAAACTAAAAACACAGGTCTATCCTTTAGGCTTTTTCTAGGAGTATAAAATATGCAGAATCCTACCAGGCCATATTGCCATGGGCTGTGTTGTCAAGGTGACAGAGTAGCTCCAGGGTTTGAGTGTTGCTTGATGAATCATCAGGGGATTCATGACTGCCTGATTCCAATTCCTTCGGCATCCTCCAAACAGCAGCACATGTCATGACTTTACTGTCTGAAGCTAAGCAACAGAGAATAATGTCAACAGATCATTGTACAGGAGACATATTTTGTATACAGTGCATCAACATTTACACAAATCTATAAGCAATGCACATCTGCTGTTTAAAATATTTAAAAATATTATACCAAGATGAATTCAAAGAATGCAGAATGCGGATACAGACACAGACCTCAAGTTAGCGGTCAAGTTGCTGCAAAACTCATAATTAGCACACATTTAATGCGCTTCTCCCTGTTTAAAGGCTCATGAAAACAGAACTCTGGGAGGCAAGTTTTCCAAGCTTCATTACTCATATTGATGTTAATGAAAATGACCCACAAGTTACCTTGCTCAACTCCTTAACAATAAGGATTTAGACAGTTAACATTTTCTTTTTAAGAGCTATCTTCAGTTGAATCTATAGCATTACATCATATCCTTTACTACCAATAAATGTTTATTACAAAACCAAGCTTTCCACATAAGTACACTCCTCTAACTCTAGCAAATAAAAACAGCTTCCGAAAGACAAACTGAACTTACATGAATATAGCAAAATATTACAATGTATGATGAACAAACCAACTGTAGATTAAGGAGAAAATACCATATGGTCTATGCACATACGGCATTGCCCATCATGCAATATAGCAATTTTTAGCAGTGCAGAATGGGAGGAGACCAGAGCAGCACTGCATATGTTCACATTGTTGCAGCCGCTGGTCCAGGGTTCACAGAAGACAAATAGGTCAGTATGATCCACTACAGTAGGAACAAAGAAACCAGCCACAGCGGTGTTAGGCAAAAGTAGGGGGAACGACTACCTGCTGGAGGATGTGTTAAATGAGAAGTCCAGAGGATAAGCAGCAATGAACGACATGTTTTCTGTTCTGAGGTCATTTCACATGCCTCTTTCTCACAGTTCTATCATCAAGTACATTTTAGCTGATTTTAGTGCTGAGTGCCTGATTAGAGTCATGAGCAGACGTGACCAACTTGTATCAGTAGAAAGGAAAACAGGAACAATTCTAATGAGAGTGTTTCCATAGAGGAAGAATGGTAAAGCTGAAAAAGGCCTTCTTAGGCTAAAATGACATTAGCAGGTAGGAAAAAAGTCTCCATATCTAAAGGTCGTAATCTAGATGTTCTATATGCAAAAAAGGCACTCAAACAACAGAGAACTGGACAAAAAAAAAATCAATTGATATGTAGTGATACATAGTAAATATGCCCAAAATGCAAGAATGCAGACATGTTTTAAGAGTAGCCATATGAAATAAAAATCATTAGTTAGGTCAAACCAGTAAGAGAAAAAGACCCTTTGTTTGAGAAGGAAACAGCGGTAGGAGGAGGACTTCAAATTCAAGGACAAAATTCAGAACACAGGCATATATAAGATATATGTATGGTACACATAACTGTTCTATAGTAATCTGGCATATACAAGTTGAGTACGCATCTAAAGATGATGGATAATCCCTTATTTATTAACATTTAATTGAGCTTTTACTAATTGCAGCGTATGCTAACTAAACAGCTATTTCCAAATCATTTGAGGCAAATCCTTTACTCTAAATCCATGTGCCGCTGAAGGAAGCAGAGGAAGCAGCTGCAGATGGCTACCTTTCCTTAGCAAAGGGCAATTCAACACACAGCATGCATGCATGGTACACCATACAAATAATAAATAACCTAAACTGAAAGCGCAATAGGGTTCAAGAAGGCAAGATTTATCGAATGTTTCTCCTCAATACTCATTATGTGAAAAAATATTAAAGAACACCACAAAAGAAGTTTCTGGTAGATTATAATTACTGGAAGGTCTGTACCATGCATACAAAGAGTTAGCTTTTCCATCAACATCGATGCAGAGAAACACAAAAGCAAGTAATGGAAAAGAAACTATATGTTTCTCAAGTCACCTTTCCCCTCAGCACAGCACCACAAGTCTTAAGACAGCCTTGAAATGCCATTTTAACTTCTTAATACTGGGGCATTTTGAAATTGTGATTGTGTGTTCCTATGAATAACTCTTTAAAAAATATTTAGTTTCTTGTACAATCAAATTTCCAGACTGATAACTGTAAAACAACTAAACAAGCACCGATTTGAAGACTGAGGGAGGCTCAAGAAAATATATACATACATTGAAATCTCCCTGAAACTTGATGTAACCCATGCTCCTATAATACTTTGGTGTTTAGAAAATTGTCAAAAGCCACCAGCGAAATGAACTTGTGTAATTTTTAACGTGTGCAGCAATTCTACATAGATTTTATATTTGTTTTCAAATTATTACTACAGATGATGCTAAGGAGTAAGATCGAAATGCACTTTAATACTCCAGGCAGAAGAGATTTGCTTGAGTAGTGAAAACAAGCTTATCAGATTTCCACATTTTGCAGACCTATCTATGCCATCCCTTAGAGCCCAGCATATACTGTCCTCTCTGAAAAGCTGTTCTGCTGCTCCAATGATATGATTGTGTATCAGATGCCACTTGCTTTTCAGAAACGCAAGAGAATCTTATCTTTTGGAAAAGTAATTTGAGCATAGTAGATTTCTGTATTAATTGCTGCTATTATGTAGTAAGTTAGGCAATTTTTTTCTTAATATTCAACTTTTATCATTAAAAAAATTGCTCTCAGTCTTATATATTAGCACATATCTTTAAAACAGAATTTCAAAATTAAGAGTACCTGTCAAACTTACTAGGGATCCCAACAGCACAGTAGTCATTCATTCTTTCTCAAAAAGCGAAATTGTTATTTCCTTCTGTCCATGTTTACAGAAATAGAAAAAAAAATGTGTCTATTTTTAGTTAATGTTTAATAAAGCTCAGGGAGGTAGCTGTCACTTCTTTTCACTACAAATAGAAAAATTTTACTTCCTTCGCAAGACCTACATTAATTACATTTTGGTATTTACTAAAACTTTCTTCTCACATTACCATTTTACATGTATGAAACAAGCTTATTACTCCCACTTCCTCTTATAACATAGACAATCCTGTAAACAGCTGGTAACAGTAAAAGGGTCTGAAGGCACAAAATTTCACATGCAGAACTCTGTGCCGTTCCATGTCTGTTTTACCTCATCAGGACTTGATGGTAAAATTGATGGTGAAGGATAGAGTTTGCTGTGCATCAAAACGGGACAATACTAAAAGCCAACACGCACAAAACCCCTGAACACTCAGCATAGACATCCTCTGCTTTCAGCTGGGTTTGAAGACGCTCATGAAAGATGACAGGCCACTTTCCAGCTGTTGAATGAACATCTATTATGAACAATTGTATGTGAATCACAAATCTTCATATTCTAATTTTAAACTTTGGACAGATTCTGGAATCAGATACGTGGCTGAAATCTGTAGAGCAGAGACTTGATTCAGAACACTATTAATTTCTCCTTCAACTCTTTATGTACTTATCTGCAGTTCTAACACTTTATTAATTCCCAGATGTGTGAAAAAAAAAATGGAATTGCCACGGCCTCCCATAGAAGTAATTTTAGATATGACTGGCCTTAAGCAAGGCTTAATTTCCCTTTATATAAAGAACTTTTTGAAAGATACTATTTTCTCCCTGGTAAAAGAGAGGGCAAATGCTAGTGCTGAGTGAAAGTGCCACTCTGTTACGACAGGCGAAGCGCAGCTTTTTGTGGGTCACAATTCCTCTTAAACAAATAACCACTAGCAACAAACCTACAGGAACCCATAGACACAAGTTAACTCTCATTGACAGAAATCCAAGTCCCACAACAAGCTTCTTATGGCTGTATGACAAGATCACTAGCAGTACACAGTATCTGTGGAATTACCTATATAGCCTTATTTGCCAGCTGAGCATACTAAAGTTTAAAAACCCAGTATTACTAAGTGATTTCACTACCACCTCTGTAGTGCCATCACAGGGGTATAGAAGGGACCTCTGGAGATCATCTAGTCCAACCCCCCTGCCAGAGTAGGGTCACCTAGAGCAGATCGCAGAGGAAGGCGTCCAGGCAGGTTTAGAATG
>VYXH01004348.1:61284-172565 GCA_013397275.1 Burhinus bistriatus | reverse complement strand
ACTCCTGTGATTCTGTGATACTTGAACTTATAACCTTTGGTAGTGCCAAAATGCTCTTCCAGTTGCATGCCATGACACAGACTGTATTGAAATAATCCTCTGCTGACAGTTGATAACAAAACATATTTCAGTACAGCATGATTATTTTTTATTTCAGCAGAATTTATGCCAGAAAAACATGCTTACATCTTCAATCATTGTTGGTTTCTTTTTTATTTGTTTGCTTCATCATTTACCTTTATCTTTGCAATTAAGTATTACAATTGGAAAAATCATGATTAACATCAGGAAATAATTCTGAAATTTTCTTTGGTTCACTATGGAAAAAGAAATGAATATTTCCTCTCTCTTGTTCTCTTTAACTCCCACTGGGCTTTACAGTAATAATGGCTTTGCCCGGTAGTGCCTAAAAACTACAAAGAGAGCAATCCATGCATTAGATATTTTTAAAAGGCCAAAGCCTTTTCTTCAGCAAATGAAAAAGAAAAGGAAAAAATATAAAAAAGAGAGAGAGGGAGAGAGAAAGTGACAAAGAATTAGGCAGACTATGATTTAACAGAAAGGGTTATAAGACCAGATAATATCCTTATCAGATTCAGCAGAAGGATCTGAATTTCTTCTGAAAATACGAGGTTGTTTCAAACACACTCTCCACTAGGTAAGCACCTGGTGTCACTAAGCATGGTACAGGGGCTGGGAAAGGGTGGTGGAAAGAACCTCCATTCTCTGTTTCCAAAGCTATTCAGAATGTGTTTGTTTGTTTTGTTTTGTTTTGTTTTTCCCAAGATCTTCCATACTATGGCTCAGGTTGTTATTAAGAGATTATTATCAGGATCACCTATTTTGCTATTTCTTACAATTCTTTTCTTAAAATTAAGAGAGTTAATTGTAAGAATGGAAGATTAAAACAAATGAAGTATTTTATCTTCGGCAGCTATGTTGCAAACAGACTCAGAGAAAATAAGTGAAAATTTATCAAGACTGTGTCTTGCATTTCTTACATGTTGTTTGAATATACGAACCTCCCAATAAATAAGGAAACTATAAAAAAAGACCTACAATTCTAGAGCCTTTAAATTATAACACCCTCTCAGTCTGATATGTTTAACCTTGCCAACTCCAGAAGGACGTGCTAGTCTCATTGGGAAGCTGGGAAATGCTTTTTCTCAAGATACTAAATTTCTATATCAAAACCTTCAAGCCCTGAAATGTTAAGCTTTAAATTGTTCATTGTTATGTAAAGAGAAAGTTGTAGCTGTTTCAAGAATGACTCTTACCTACCTGAGATTTAATGAAAGGAGAAATGACTCACTTGCAGAGAGGAGGAAACATTTCAGTGTCAAGTTGTTATCATCTTTTCAACATCGTTTATTTTGATGTGAGATTTTGAACAGTAAGTCATTGCAGAAATGAATAAATGGGTGGGAGGCCAGGTGAGCTGTTCAAAAGTGCATGAGAAAGTTACTTGAGAACCTTACATTTATTGCATCAAGACAAATGCAGACTGCCTGATAAATCAGTGGCCAATTTGTAGACAGACTTTTTTTTTTAAAGCTCAATTTATGTGGTTGTTTTTGTTTTTTTTCTGACTGAAATGAGGTACATTTTGTTCTCATTCTAAAAATATATTTTTTTGTTAAAAAATTATGCATATATTTCTCTGACATTAAAATTTAAAAGAAAATAATCTTCTGGATTAGTCATACCTTTCTGAAGAGCAACATTTTCTCAGCAGGAGGTCACAGAAACATAGAATTTGGTTGGGCACTCATTTGTTTGTTGCTCCCAGGAAAGTGGATTCATCTTGCTAAACCTACTAGTGTTTCATGAAAATCTTACATATATGCACAGAGATTTCTTTTAAATAGTTACCTTAAACATCAGTATACAGGAATTACAGAGAAATTGACTGATATTCCTTGGTTATTACAGAAGGTAAGGAAGGAATGGGAGATTTATCTCTTGTATGTGTCAAACATTTTCATGGAAGAAATGTGCTTGTAAAGAAGGCCAAACTACATCAGCACTTGCAACAGTGCAGTCTAAACTCTTTCCATAGGATAGGACATTCAGCTTTTAAAGACACATACTATACAGCACTCCATAATGCACTTAAAATGTGAAATTTTCTAACAAAATTATATTGCAGAAAAGGATTGTTCTTAATTGTGTACTTACAGATAGCTTTTAATGAGAGAAAACTAGTGAAGTTCATGTCCTCACTTTAAACAGTGTTTCCATGATGATACTGAGAAATACTCAGCTGTTTCTGAGAGTTCAAATCACCAGTGTAATTTGCGAAATCTGCAAAATATTTTGTGGAAAAAATTCTTAATGCTGATGTCTCAACAAAATCTAGGTCAATTACAAATAAGCAAATCTTACAAGAAATGAACCCAATTAATGTTGTTAACAACTAGAGTACACTATAATAACAGGTGTATATGGGAAGATCTTGAAGAGTGATTTCATCTTGAAAGTTTAGAATTTCTTCTTAGTACGTGAGATACCAACCAAGACTCATGGGGATAATTCTGAAAGGTTCAAGCAGCTTCTCTACAATGGAAATGGATTAATCAAAACCAGCATTGTGCTCTATTGGACGTTCATTTTCACACAAAACAACCTTATATATCCAATTTTCCAGAAAAGAAAGTGAAATGCATTCTGGAAACGTTAAGACACAGTAATATATTAAATTCATTTTTGGAAGACCATGTCTATCTACTGCTTGAACCATTTATTTAATCAATCCATCTGTTTAAATATCTGATTTGAGCACTTCTGATATTCTTATGATTATGCATCTGTTAGCAGGTTAGATAATATAAAATGTGGCAAGTGATTCTGATGTGGGGGAGAACAGCAGAAGTACAAAGCCTAGTGTAGTTGAGGGCCCACCAGACTATGACACCAGCGCAATGAAGTATGATTCTTACTGTGAATATTTCCTGCTTTTTACTGTTTCAGTAGAGACACTGAATTCTATCTGGGTTGTTCCTCCTTGATCATCTTTGCTCTCTTTTTCCTGTCACTGAAAGCACATGCATGCACATACTCACATACAAAACCCATTACAAAAGGGATTGTCATCACAGTTAGGGTTTCTTTCCCAATTCAGTGAGGCCAGGTCTCTTAAGTTAGATGGGTTTCATTCATTAGTGTTCTTGCTGGTCTCATTCATGCATGTATTTTTAATGTAAGGTCTAAAATTGATATGTACATCAGGAAGGGATAATGATTCCATTTTTCGATACTAATAAAGCAGATGTCTATTGATGCAGTAAATGTGCAGTATTAAAGGTATTTTGTGATAGAAATGTATCTGAGGTTTTTGACCTACTGTACTCAAGGTCTATTGTTAGACGAAATTTCTTTCTCTTTACTATAAAAGGAAACTGGGAAATAAGCCTGTCATTTTGGTCTTCATTATTTCCAACTGTTTAAGCAAGTCCAGTCACATAACAGGAATGTAAATCTTGGGAAAAGAATGAAGTGGTAGTAATTAATGAGCTTGAAGTTTCTTTCACTCAGAAAAAAATGTAATCGTCAGTAGGGGGTATATTCCCTTATATTGCTTGCCTGAATAGTGGTATTTTAAGCATTTTACATATATTTGACCTTTTGGTTTCCAGTTTTAGCCCAAAAAATAAAAAGAAAGTAGCTAAGTAGCTTTTTTTTTTTTTTTTTTTTTCCCTTACATTAAGAATGCGCAGGAGACACTCTTGGCAGCGAAGCTGGCAGCCATGGATGACATACAAACCAAATTAAAGGCCAATATTGAATCAATCCACTTTTTAAACCAACAGGTAAAAATAGTGAGAAGGAGAGCAGAGAGCAGAGACTGCTAGTAAAAGCAGATATTCATAATCTATTTACATTACTATATTAGAAAGCTATTAAATATTTGTGACTATATATGAGTAAAAAAATGCAGTGTGTTGAGTCAAAAGGCAGTCTGATGTTGATGTAATTTTTCTATTCCCTGGAAATGGTTCACAAAAGAATCAAAAGAAATAACATAGAATTTACTACTTAACTACAAAGCACTCTTTGTATTTTGCTATAGCAATGAATTTCAAGTACTACAGCAAGTCTCACAGTGAAAGTTATCATTTCTTCTTACAAACTTTTAAATACCATATTCCCAGCTGTTGGGATCAAAAGAATATCTTGCATTTCTAATCTTAATATTTTATATTTAAAAACACATTGATTCCCCTAAGACTACTTAAATGAATAACAAAGAGTACTCTCTAGCATCTTTTACCATTGCAGTCCATGTCAGCTTTAAACACTCACTAGTGTAATAGAGCTTTTAGAACAAAATTTGGAAATACGCAGGAAAAAAAAATAAAATATAATCCTAGACAAAGCACATTTTTTTTGTTGTATGGAGCCACTATCTTTCTTTGTCTAAAAAAAGATGATAGAAGCAACCACTGATAGTGACTGATCATGAAAAGAAACCCCAGGAGCATAGACACACTATAAAAAGATCTAGGAGGAAGTCATTATGCTGTTGAGGGAATAAGAAATTTAAGTCAGAGAGTTGTGAAATGTTCTCATTATAGGTCATCTCAGTAATTATCTGACATCTACAGATGGAGTCACTTCTTAATCAAAAGAATGAATCATTACTGATATTGATTCAGACCAAGATGTTTGAAATAATGAGTCCAGTAACTCAAGTACAAATTTAGAGGTAATTTCAGCAACTTCTCTGCTAAAGTTTCAGACTAAATAATAATGAAATATCTTATTACATTGCATGATAATGATAAGAAAATGGCCAGAAGAGTGTGAACTAAATTGCCCCATCATAATCTGCATGTTAAGATTTAAACAACAGAAAGAAAAAAGAGGTCACTAATGTTTACTATACCATGGACATGATAGTTTAATTAGTATCTAACAGAACAGAATATTGCTTTCTCTCGAGTACAGTATCTGTAGCTAGCACTGCCATTAGATTTATAAATCTCTAAGTATTTACTTTAGAAATCTTTTTTTTCAACAGTTCATAATTTGACTGGGAAAATCACCTTGGATAACATGCAATGTCTCAAAGTAGGAACTGCTATAAAAAGAATTAATGTTCTACAAGTGTACTTAGATAAGTATCTAGAATAAAAGTAAAAAAGGCAAACAGGGAACTGCAGTTGTTGACAGGTATACATTTTTAGACAAACACTTTGTTTCAAAAATTTGGTTCCTCGGGAGATGTTGATTTATTACAATCAGAGCAGCAATGCCAAAGCCATTGCTGAACGGACAAGAAGAGAGAAACAGCCTCTTGTCCCCAGAGACAGTCGCTCTAGAGTAGAGTTTCATTCTACTTAGAGGTTGTTGGCAGTTGCACATCATGTCGTTGTTCTGTGAATACACAGAAAACTCTTTCTCGTCTAACTGACAGGTTTCATGAACCAAGAACCGACACTGGCTGAAATTCAGCCTGATCTGTGGGACCAGCTCAAAGCCTGGAAGATGGGTAGGTAGTATGTCATCAAATTTAGTCCCTCACTAGCAGTGGATGTCTACCATCGTCAGTCATCATAGCCAACGCATTTCTTTCCCGTGTGAATTCTAGTTATGAGACCTCATATGATTATGAATTCCAATATATGTGAGAAATGCTTCCCCGCACACATGGAAATCCCCTCATGAGTACTTTGAAGTGTAATTGGGACATCGTAACTCCTTTTCTAATCTTTTTTATTCTATCACCAAGTGCCAATGGATGTACCACATTTTTTTTAAACCACACTTCTTTATTACTTAAGCTGACCACAGGCGAATTTCATTTTAGGACTGAATTCTTTCTGACATAGGGCATTTTGACTAAAAGGCCAACCTACCTTGGCCTTTACTGAAATTTGCTACAATTGCTTTGATCCATGGTAGTATTGCCCCATTGCTACTGTGTCAAGCTCGTCAGGCACTATTCTAGAAGCTGCAGTGCCACTCAGTCCTGCTGATCCTGATGCTAGATACTCAGTTTTCTAGAAGGTGGAAAAGTACTCATTTGTAGTATCTGTATAATCTTGGCTAGGTTGTACCACTTTTGTTATTATGCTTGCATTGTCTGTTAGCATAAATTGATCTTTTCACCACAGTATTTATTTCACCATAAAAAAAGAACAGTCGTGTCTTCTTTCAGACACAATCTTGCTTGACTAAGTCAGTTAACCTCTTTTAGTCCCCTCACAGAAAGACACACCCATTTCTCCACATTAGGCCTTATTTGCTCTAGTGTGCAAAGACAATATACTCCTAAGTACAGTTTCTAAGTTAACCTCAACTTTCCAGAGAAAGCTATGTGAAAGCTGTATTATGATCAACAATCATAAATAACAAGATAAAAAATATAAGTAGGACTGTAAGCATGCATGTGTATGTCTGTACATGAGAAACTTTTTAATATTCAGAAAGACGTCAAAGGAGGTGGCAAGACTGAAATAAATACTTGAATGTCACGTCTGTCATCTGTATTTTTAATATCATGTTTAGTCTCTCTGAGGAAAGAAAACCAGTTATGTGAGATATTCATACACTGAATATTTTTACAATACATCATCCGTATAATATGACAAGAAGCTTGAAAATATAGTGACCTGCAAGAAGTCCTGTTAAGTTTGAAGGAATACGTGAATTCAAAGCAGAACAGGATCCTAACACTGAGAGGGAAAATACATTGCTTTGGTTTTGCAGTCCACATCTCAGGAAAGGAAACATGTTAACGGTATGGAAAAGAGAGGAGGTGTCAAGGTCACCAAAGCCCTGTGTGGAAGCAGAGAGCTGCACTGCTACAGTCGCATCCCCACTGAGTGAACTTGGAGGACCAGACTTCTAAGATCAAGGAACAAGATCCCACCTTGAACAAAGCAGAGGGAGAGGTCATCGTGTCAGAGAGGATGGCAGCAAAGAAAACCTACGTGGGCAGGAAAAGCTGTCAGTATTCCTTCACCCTGCCACATAAGCATCAACAGGGAAGCCTCGAACATGGCATTCAGGATGTGATGTCTTCTACCATGGAGCAAATACTGAGAGAGGCTCATTCAGAAAGGCTGCAGAAGGGCAGGATGCAGCTGTATTGCCTTCCAGCCTGCCAGAACTGAGAAGTGCCACAAAGAAATCTTAAAAATTGTCCAGGCAAATAGATTGCAATCAGGTACGCTTGGAATCTGTACTTTCATGTTCTCCTTATAATTCTGTTTCCAGTGTCAGGGTCATATACATTTTAAAGTTCATGTGATCTACATGGATCTAGCATGTGCACAGTACACAGGAAAAATAGGTACCTGCAGAAGGGAAGCACATACTCACAGAAGTAAGTACATGGCAGGTAACCTCTTTCCAGTTGATATAAGAAAATCTTTCCTCAATCAACATTCATAGCCTTGAACTTTCCCCATTTTAACACTTCCCTTTCACTGTTTTATTCAGTGTTTTATTAGCGCACCCATTCCTTTTCTGTCTGCGGGAATTTGAGTTAACATTTGTGTCGGGTGTAGGTGTCAGGGTGTTTACAGTGGGGGGGTAGAAGGGGTGGCCTCCGTGATGAGATCCCAGGATTTTGCCCGCAATGGTATTTTGTAAGGGATCTCCATCTCTTTACAGAATTATAGAATCATAGAATCCTTTAGATTGGAAGGGACCTTTAAGATCATCAAGTCCAACCATTAACCTAGTCCACCACCGAACCATGTCACTAACCACCACATCTACACATCTTTTACATACCTCCAAGGATAGTAACACAACCACCTCCCTGGGCAGCCTGTTCCAATGCTTGACAGCCCTTTCAGTGAATAAAGTTTTCCTAATATCCAATCTAAACCACCCTGGCTGTAACTTGAGGCCATTTCCTCTTGACCTATCCCTTGTTACTTGGGAGAAGAGACTGACATCCACCTCACTACAACCTCCCTTCATGTAGTGGTAGATAGCCATAAGGTCTCCCCTCAGCCTCCTTTTCTCCAGGTTAAACAACCCCAGTTCCCTCAGCTGCTCCTCATAAGACTTGTGCTCGAGACTTTTCACCAGCTTCATTGCCCTTCTTTGGACGTGCTGAACTACCTCAAAGTCCTCCTTGTAGTGAGGGGCCTAAAACTGAACACAGTACTCGAGCTGTGACCTCGCCGGTGCTGAGTACAGGGGAACGATTACTTCCTTAGTCCTGCTGGCCATGCTATTTCTAATACAAGCCCGGATGTTATTGGCCTTCTTGGCCACCTGGACACACCGCTGGCTCATCTTCAGCTGGCGGTTGACCAACACCCCCAGGTCCTTTTCTGCTGAGTAGCTTTCCAGCCACTCTTCCTCAAGCCTGTAGCATTGCATAGGACTGTTGTGACCCAAGTGCGGGACCTGGCACTTGGTCTTTTTGAACCTCGTAGAATTGGCCTCAGCCCATCGATCCAGCCTGTCCAGATTCCTCTGTAGAGCCTTCCTTCCCTCAAGCAGATCAACGTTCCCGCCCAACTCAGTTTTGTCTGCAAACTTACTGATCTCCTCGTCCAGATCATTGATAAAGATATTAAAGACATTAAATAGAACTATCTTGACCCATGAGCTTTCTTATTCCTGTTTTTTCCTATTTTCTCCTACCCGTCCACTGAGTAGGGGAGCAAACAAGCAGCTGGGTGGGAGTCTGTCTGTTAGACAGATTGGTTAAGAGTGCCAGTCAGGACTCTTTCACAGCCTCTTATTATAGTATTATTCTTTGCATAGCATAATAAAATATTTATTGGGACAAAGACAGAAGAGTGGCGATGTAGTCCAATATTTAGGGTACTTATTGAAACAAAGAAGAGGCAGAGAACTACCCTTCCTTATCCCTTATCTCCTAATGACTGCAGCATTGACCTAGAATCAGATTCCTCGAAAAGACAAGATAATAATTTGAAAGTGTCCCATATCACAGCTGTGTTTTTTCACCACTAAAATGTTAGGTAAAATGGTCAAATTCTGCAGCTCTATCTCCTTGATGCCCAAGGGCTAATGTAACCTCTGTTTCAGAACCTATCTCCCAGAGATCGTTCATAGCATCACAGTAAGTATGGGATAAAATCCATCAGAGGGAAAGTGTTAAAACTTCACTGTGCCCCTTAAATCCTTGATGATCAGTGCTCATATTGAGCCATGCATATACCATGAAAGAAATATAGCATGAGAGGCTAATGGTATTCTTCTGGGATGACCTCCAGATCTCATCACTCATCATTGTTCCAGTGAAGGTAACAATCCAAGCTCAAGCCCAAAAGCCCTTGTACTGCATCTCCCTATCAGAACTCCCTAGTGTTCACATATGTGTACATAAGCATATATATTTCACATATGACCCCACCATCTGTTACATTTAAAGCAAGACATTTTAAAATCAAGGACAACGGACAGAATTGATGCTTTAAGAGATTATACTTTAATAATTAAATTGCAGTTCCAAATGATTTTAGCTTAATATAGAGTTGGGTATTTATTGTTATCTTTCACATCACTAGAAATGCAAAAGCCAGGCTAGTTTGAAGACTATTTGAAAATTAAGTGGTGTCTTTAAAATTAACTTTTCTTCTGCAAATGTTCCTAAGATCCTGTTGATAATATCAGTCTTTTTACACACAAAACCAGAGTGAAATAGATCTGTTTCGAGTTTACTTCTGAACATTCTGGCTTTATGCTTTCTGATAAAAAAACCTGATTACAACACCAGACTGAAGAGTAAGTGTCTTGTTTTGTCTTCTGACCCTTTCAGGCAAACTCCCACTGGCCTCTAACTGTACAGAGAGTGATCTTGATTGTTTTGGGTATTTTTGTGAGTGATATTTTTGTGACTGCACATTTGGTGCTCTGCCTTCCCACTGTAAGAATGACCTCTTTTGTGATGAGTAATCTCATATATTTGAGGTTTTATAGTATTAAGAAACAGCATGTGATTTAGAATAAAAAGATGCACAAGCAGGGATGCTTCCAGAACCTGTCTAGAACTTTTTTTTTTCAGACACAGTTATTTAATTTCTCAAGGTTTGAACTTTAGAGAAATACAAGGAAGTAATACTTATGCCTAAGAAGTTTTCTTGAGAAAAGTAGATGGCATTATGCATATATTTATATACATATGTCGCCCTCAATTCAAAAAGGTTATTGTGACCTTATATGTTTGTGGGAATAAAAAAAAAAAAAAGAATAAGAAAGGTAGAATATTTCTTACATTAGAATGTTTGGATTGTTTGTTGAAAATTGTTATCAGTAATGATTGTGTATTAAATTGTGAAAACAGCATAACTGTAGTGATATTACGGTAAGTGCTAATGTAAGTTTGTCAGAAATTATTTCCACAGTCAGTAAGAATCATGCCCAAGGCATTGACCAATGTGGTTAAAAATGTGTAGAAGGTGTAAAACATACAAAGTGCATGCTTAAGGGACCAGGTTTCTGAGCATTTTCAGAGTGATATTTCCAGAAGCGATGACGCTATTTTTGTAAGAAAGTGTTAAGCTATATCAAGTAAATAACTGTTTTGATTTTAGCAATGAAGAACAAACCTGTGACTTTGTGCAATCATTTCAGTGTGACTGGTGAGAAGCAAACCTAGGGAAAATAATAAGTATCAATCTTATCTGACAGTCAACACAATATAGTTTTCTGATTATATTTTGTCTAGACATAGTTTAGGTATTCATACTAAAATCCTTACTGGAAGGTAACCACGTGCATCTGCAGCTCACGTATTAGAAATGTAGGTGTCTACAGAGTGTGATGGGACTTTTTGATAATGGTCAGAAAGTGTTGCCTAAGTGGTGAACTAAATTACTTTGTGGGAATTGGCTGATGTAGTTGACAAGCTACTCTCCATCACATAGGAAAAGTCATGGCAATCAGGCGAAGTCCCCAGTGACTGGAGAAAAGGGAAATATCACACTCATTTTTAAAAAGCGTAAAAAGGAGGACCCTGGCTGACCAACTCGTCAGCCTCACCTCTGTGCCTGGTAAGATCATGGAACAGATCCTTCTGTAAGCTATGTCAGGATGTGTGAATGACAGGGAAGTGATTTGAGACAGCCAACATGGTTTCACCAAGGGAAAACTGTGCCTAACTAATATGGTGTCCTTTTATGATGGAGTCACTCCATCAGTGGACAAGGTAAGAGCTACAGATGTCATCTGTCTGGACTTCTGTAAGGCCTTTGATACAGTATCTTACAACATTCTTGATGCTAAGTGGGAGAGATATGAGTTTGATGGATGGACTATTAGATGGATAAGGAATTAACTGAATGGCCACATCCAAAGAGCTACAGTCAATGGCTCAGCATCCAAGTGGAAACCAGTAATGACTGGTGTCCCTTTAAGGGTCTATACGGAGACCAATACTATTTAATATCCTCATCAATGACATAGCAGGACTGAGTGCATCCTCAGAGTGTTTGCAGATGACACCAAGCTGAGTGGTGCCGTTGATATATTTGAGGGAAGAGATGCCATCCAGAGGGACCTGGATAAGCTTGAGAAGTGGGTCCATGTGAACTTCACAAAGTTCAATAAGGCCAAGTGCAAGGTCCTGCACCTGGGTCGGGGCAATTCCCAATACTAAGACAAGCTGGGGGTTGTATTGATTGAGAGCAGCCCTGCAGAGAAGGACTTGGTGGATGAAAAATTGGACAAAAGCCGTCAATGTGTGCTTGCGGCCCAGAAAGCCAATTGTATCCTGGGCTGCATAAAAAGTAGTGCGGCCAGCAGGCTGAGGGAGGTGATTCTCCAGAGCACGNGCGGCCAGCAGGCTGAGGGAGGTGATTCTCCAGAGCACGTCTCATAAGACCCCACCTGGAGTATTGCATCCAGTTCTGGGGCCCCCAGCACAAGAAAGATGTGAGCCTGTTAGAGTGGGTCCAGAGGAGGGTGACAAAAATGATCAGAGGATTGGAACACCTCTACAATGAAGAAAAGCTGAGAGAGTTGGAGTTGTTCAGCCTGGAGGAGAGAAGGCTTTGGGGATAACTTATTGCAGCCTTCCAATATATAAAGGAGGCTTACAAAAAAGACAGAGAGAGACATTATACCAAAGCCTGTAGTGATAGGACAAGAGGCAATGGTTTTACACTTAAAGCACATACCCACTTAAAGAGGGTATGTTTAGACTGGACATAAGGAAGAAATTTTTTATGATGAGGGTGGTGAGACACAGGAATAGGTTGCCCAGAGAAGTTGTGGATGGCCCGTCAAAGTCAGGTTGGACAGGGCTCTGAGCAACCTGATCTAGTGAAAGATGTCCCTGACCACAGCAGGGGGATTGGACCAGATGATCTTTAAATTTCCATTCCAACCCAAACCACTCTATGACTGTCTGATTCTATGAACACATGCCTCTTACGGTATTCAGTTACCAGAACACCTTCAAAAATTCTCCTGAAAGTCTGCAATAGGGATTGTTGTTAGGTTGTATCCAATCAGCCAGCTCAGGTTTTGTGCAAGGAATTTGCGGATGCCAGGGAGCCATGTTATTCCTGTCCAAAAGACACTGCAGCAGCAATAAGCCTTGCCAGCACTAAGGTTTATTCATGTTCTCAGAAGTGATTACCACATTTCCATTTAGAGACCTAGTGTTTAGGAAGAGTTACAGTGTCCAAAAGACTAGTATGTGATGATGATCCCTCAGCCAGAATCTGGGCTGCTGAGGAGGGGTTCAGAGAGCAGGAGTCCTTGCATTTTGACACTGGCTTTTCAGAAACTGCAACAACAAGATGTGTCAGATATAACAGAAATAGTAATTTCAGGATGAAGGATAATTTCTTACATTTTTGAGGCAGACCAAACTAATAACCCATTATGACAAAATAACAAAAAGGCCAATCATTTCGGCCTATCGAGGTCTTGGAATTACTCAGGGTGAAGTCCAGCATCACTGTCAGGTTGCATCTGTCCCTTACATTTACCCTGCTTAAGTGTTTGGTATTTTTTTTGAAGGTACTTTCAACTTCTTTTTGCCACGTGTAACAGTAGGGGTGTATGCAATAATTTTAGAAATATATTTAAAGTTGAAATATTATTGTTTAAAATAAAATAAAAAAGCTATTAGCTAATACATAATAAATCCACACACTATTATGTTGTCTCTTCTTCATGGCCATTTAATTTTGTATGCACATAACCAATGTTTTACTAACAGTACCAAGGGTTTCATATGTAAGACATTATTCACAGTATGTTTCCTGTTATTTTGCATAGCATTATTCTTTGTGAAAATAATGTTTTGGCCTCAGGAGAAATATTGCAATTGAATGCACAGCAATATGTTTTTGGTATGGGGCCATAGTACTACAACTTAACTTTTTTCTTTTTTTTTTTTTTTTCTTCGAATTACCTTGGCAATCAAGACAACAAAGCCAGGAAACAAAATGTAAAGAGGTGGTAAAAGAAGGATATAATTTCACTGTTTAATTTGCAAATAAAATGTGCTAAGTGAAATGAGAGAGGAAACTGCCCCTTTCTGACCAGCACAGTTATATGCACATTCTATAAATGCTTCTGGAAATGGGATTGCATAACTTTAATATAGATATTTATTTTTGGAAATAGGTGGGCTGAGCCAAAATTATTGTTATTAAATTGATTGAAATGTTGAGGATTAGCACAAGGAATAAAAATTAAACTAATTTAAACTATATGCTGTATTTTTTGCCAACAGACTTTGTCCTGTCATTGCAAAGGCGTGATTCATCGTGTTCTATTCCAGTTTCCTCATGTAGCAAAATGGATCATAATTAGCACTAATGACAATGTTAAATCTAATAATTTGAGTGACTGCTAATAAAAAGTATCCAACCCACAGAAATCTATACCATTACCTTTTAAAGATTATATATATTAGGCTCCTCTATAATATGAGCAAACAAGCAAAGTTTCACCTTAAATTGAGCTGAAAAAATACGTGGCAGGGAAGTCTTAAAACAAGAAAATGGTTCTTAGAAATGAAATCCTTACATGTGCAATATTTGAGTTGTAAGAGCTCAAAGCATCTTCTGTGGAATACTAAGTGTCCCAAATAATTTTATATGACTCTTCCTGCATTCCCTGCCTGGATGCTTAAGCACATCACCTTGTTATTATTTACTTTGCGGAAGCCACACTCTTTCAGACAAGCAGAAATCATGTCCAGTGAAGTTAATGGGAATTATTCACATATGTCAGTATTCAGCCTGAATAGAATGCAAATACTTGCTAAACATATACATGTTTTAGACTGCCATTCTGCTAATGTTCATGTATTTGTAAATATGCTAAATACGTTTTTCGGTATTTTTTTACAACCTAGTTATCCCTGAGAAGGCCTAGTTTTCCAGTAGTTTTCACTACCAGGAAAGGAAGTCAAGTTCACACTGCTCTTCAACCTAAGCTTCTGCTTCCTTACACAATTGATGGAGTAGATGAAGCAGAAATGAAGGTTTCTGCAGCTCCTTTCATCCCACTAGTAAATGACCAGCCACCTTCCAGAAAGCCACCTTGAGTTTTCAGTCATTTAATCATGAGATCGTCTTGCACAGAATGCCAGATAGTAACAGTTGCATCATTATGGACTCTGGGAGGATGTCAGCTCTTCACTAGAAAATACACCAAGAACAGTGTTAATTTTACTTATATCTCAGAAAACCACCTGACAGGAAAAACTTTGGGGTACAATTAATTTGGAATCATAAGCTCTATGTCCTATTACCAACCTTAGAAACCAAACAATCCCATGCTTTTGGGGTTTCTTCGGTCAAATTCTGCATTCTTTTTGTCCATGATGTGTAAAAGATCACTCTGGTATTTCCCCCCAAAATCTACATATTGGAGTTCAGAGCATTTTCAAATTGGCTACAGAGCTCACAATGTATTGTTTTATGGCACTCCTGATTAAACATATCCATCTCAGAAGCAAAATCACTTCATGCTGTAATTGCAAAGCAGCATACTGGAGACTCATGGAAAAGACTGGAAGCTGCAATAGTCAACAGTTCATTTTTATAACTACATAAGGAAACGTAAAGCATTTGGGAGTAGTATAAATACATCTTTATAGGAAAAAGTGGATAAGATCCCTATGAAATCAATTCTGAAATAACTATTTTTGAGAAGCTAAAGTAAGAAATAGTATACAGTCATCTGCAAGTTATTGAAAAATGCTTTAAGTATATGAGCTAAATAATATGTATTTTTTAATGATCAGAACTAAAATTGCCTTGCAGTGAACTTGAATGTAAGCAGTGAAAGCTTTTTGGTCAGGCCCAATTTTCCTTTTTCAGATAACTCTGCCTGCTTTTTTGCTTGGACCATCGTTTAAGTAATAAGATGCCTCAGAAGCTGAAAGCCAGAGTCACTGAAAACTAATTGCTTCACCTTAACTTGGTTGTGTTTGACTGAGGAGTGATTCACACTTCCAAAATACGAATTTTTATATACTAGAATTTGCAACACTGTTTTGAAATTGCTCCTAGAAAAACAAATTATGGGTTAAGGCGTACAAACCGCTTGAACTCTGCAGGTCTTTCAAAGTGAGTTGCATTCTTTCTCATGTGGTTCCACAGGAATATGTGGTATCAACTATGTCTAATTTATGTTTATTTTCAGTATACACCTCTAGACAATGAATAACTTGCATAGGTAAAACCACAATTTCAAACTCAAAATCAGCCTTGACAGTCTGAACTGCAGGTAGTTAGTTGTAACCAGAATATATGTCTTTGAGCTCGATACAAAGAAAAACAAGGGTAAAAGGATATTAACTTGCTTAACACTTTAATTACAACTTTGTCACACGTATCCTGCATTTGTACGATAGTCAAAATATCCCTCAAAGAGGAAAATGGAACTTCTAATAAGGAGGAATGTGGAACAACAGAGGATAAACAAACAAATCAGACTGGATAAAAAGTGTTGGAGAACTTTCTGCGCAGCTAGAGGAAAGCCCAGATTATTGGAAAGTTAAAGCGAATGAGCTTAGATGTGAAATATACTACACATTTAACTTCAACAAAAAATAGGGAATGATTTGACAAAGGCTGCGAAACCAAGAAGAACATTTTATTTTGCTTCATTTTTTTGCTATTTTACTAGTTTTTGGTTTCTAGTTAATCCATTCCGTATTAAGTTCCTAAATTATTGCCTTGTACCTTTTTAATACCAAAGAATAAAGGTATGTTAGAGAGGTTTTTTACATCGCATATCATACGCCTTAAGTATTTGTTCAAGAAATATCTAAAAAAGCTTTGAAATGACTAAAATGAATCCCATATGGTTTGTTTAAATATACTAAAAGAGAACTTTTTTCCTAATCTAAGAGAACATCTGCACTTTATAATGTTTTTGTGTGTGTGTGATATCAGACTGTTTTTCATACAAAATTGTTAGTCCAGCATTATATATTTTTTAACTGTAGTAGTACATTTCAAATTATTTTGTTGAAATTAGCCTAAAATGGATGGCTTTCTTTTTGTTCTTTTTATGTTTGTGCTTAATTTTTTCCAATAATACTTGAAGATCAGCATGCATTAATAGCTGCAGGGCATAAAGAGACTAGAGGAAATTAGCTGTCACCCACAGCCAGTGATTCTGTGTTCTTATAAACATAAAGGACTAAATTGTCTTTTATGTTGACCATGCATGCAGATCGTGTCATTTTCATTAAAAATTAGACATCATGTTTATATAGTACAATTGTTGATGGAGATGTTTAAATTAATATGGTTTTAAAGCAAAGACTAAACTCCTTTTGTTTTTTTCCTAATCAAGTATGGATTTTATTATTGAAATATGCAGTTGTATATGAATCTTAAATTGAATATTCAGTTAATTATTTGTTCATAGATTTTCTATATTTCTGTAAATATTTTAGTGTTCTGTGTTCATAGTATGGAGTAAGTAATTTATAAACTGAAAGAGGTTGATTTTAATACACTTTATATTACATTTACTTACTTTAGGTTTGTTTGTTACAGTCTGAGTTTTGGCCTTAGATTGATAACCAAATGTCAATTAAGTGCTTACTAGTACAGACATATTAATAAGTTACTGTAATCAGCCATAATTGGCTTAAGCATTCAAGTAAGTGCCATATGATTATTTTGCTTTGTATCAAATTGTAGCATGATTATATCTTTGTCTACACATCACTAGCGGGATGGCACAATGTAATACAGAATGTCCTCCAGCTCTGCTGTCTTCTGCTGATACTGTCACTTTACTTTGTGTGGTTCCTCCCCCAGCGTTTCCTCTGCCCAGCAGCTGATTGCTTTGCTGGTAGTTGGTCCTTTAGAAACATCTTGTCCAAATTATCATCCTCGCTCTCTTGTGTCTGTCTAAAAAACATCTTTTACACCTCAAGGCATTAAAACATGCTCTCACTGATCAAACATTCTTACCATAGCACAAGGAACACTATGTTAGCTGGATTTAAAAAAAGCAAAGAAAAACCACACACAGTCCTCAGTACTGACCTTTCTGTTTCACTGTCCATCTTTCACAGTGTAATTTAATTACAGATCTTATTTAAATCTAAGCGAAGTTTTAGCTTTTATAACTATAGACCTACTCCAACATTGCCAGGACTCATAAATGATTAAGCCATTCTGTTTCGTACAGAGCTCTGCAATATTCTTGATTACATCCTGCCTTGAGGTTTTGTCAGTCACCACTCAAGCAACATGGATATGCGTTTATATAGAACTGTTTTGGGAGGACAGAGTGATTGGGAGCTTATATGGCAACGCATTTACTCACAGCATTGCATTTATCGTACACTTCCTTTCCAAACGACACCATGCATCTGCTTGTTCTTAATACTTTAACAGATGATAGGATAATCATTCATTAAAAATGGTTACAATTAGTGCAAAGTCCACCATAAAGATGCATATTTTTTACATAAATGACCATTTTTACATAAATGAGCATCTACTTAGCTAGTTGGACACAGTCAGGAATTTTTTAACTGTTTTCTGAGGCAAATGTTGCCTGTTCCTACGATAGTTCTTTTAGCTTCTAGATTCCCAACACTGTTTAATCAATGTCCATCATCCTTACAAGTGGTCCTTGAAGCAGCTGTTGACTTTTACTCAGTAGCATGGAGGTCAGCAGACAGCCTAAGGAACTCTCCACCTGGCATCTGTGCTTGCTCTGACTGTTTTCTAGAGGCAGAACTTCACTAACTGGCTGTCTTCATCAAAGCCAAATTGCAGAGCCTTATTTGGCTCTATCACGTGCTGTGGCAAAAGTTATTGTACAGGAAGAAACAATTACATACATTTGCATTGTAATGAGATATCTTAACCTAAAATATTTAACGTAACAATAAACTAAAATCATTATTTTTCACTCTGTAGAGCACTTTACAAATAATTATTAGCTCCTTATGTAAATAAGGACTGACATATTTCACAGTTCATACATGACAAAAAGGCAGCCCGATTACTAGCTTTCTAACCCACCTCTTCTCTGAATACTCATTACTGGCTGGCTCTACCTCCTTTCCAGGCACTTAAACACAGTTTTCTAAATCTTCAGAAAGGCATGGTTCAGTTTATTTTCGTGATTTTTACGCATATTCAGGAGTTGGAAGAAAATCAGATACTTTTTTTTCTTTTTTACTATATCGAAAGCTACCAAATTCTTGACCTAAACCCCACACTTCTTCCTGGTGGGAAAGTGAGTGGGTAGGTACAAAATATTCCTTCAAGTGTGAATGATCAAGCAGCAAATACTACTTACACAGCGGTTAAAGTACTGACAATGTTTTTTTGTCATTCTGACTGAATCCCTAGAGTATCTTCAAGGCTAATCTTTGGGACATACAAGTTCTGTCATTAAAAAATGACCAGTGTTCATCAGTCAATCAATCCACAATATGAGGCGTTGATGCCAGTAAGGAAACCTTTCAGTATTTGCAAATGTTTCGTAATGAGTTTTTAATTTTAAGATAATTTTGATATATTAATAACTTTTAAGTAAGTAAATGGGAGGTGTAACATCATTCTAATTAAATTAGTACCTAATGAATGCACTGAAATCAATTTATATTTGGCAGTGCAGAGAAGACTGTTAGAAAAGATTCTGATAAGGTGACCTGCACATAAACAGACACTCACCAAGCTTTAATTAACAAAGTAATGTGAAGAAAGAAACTTAATATGTCAAATGATTTTCTTTTCTGAGGAATCTTTGAAAAGATGTGAAAAACAGTGGAGAAAAAAAAAAGTAACGTATGAGAAAAACTACGTATGATTAGAAATAACAGTTTTAGCGAGATACATTCAATTGCAATATTGGAATGTATTTTCAGTGGGAACTGAAGATACTGTAAGTCTGAGGTTAATCTAAGGTATTCAGAACAGTGAACTGCAAATAGCCCTGTACTATGAAACTGCTGTCATTAAGATCTAGCATATCTCAAACCCATTTAGGTATATTACCAGCAAAAGTACTAAAAGGTAAATTGTCTAAATGTGGAATCCATTTAATCTCCACTGATGATAAACAGTATATTCATAATTTCTTTTCCTTTAGAAACTCAGGGAAAAAAAAAAAAAAGAAAAAAGAAAAAAGAAAAAATGAAAAAGAAAAAAAGGACCAAATTTATATTCCTTTTATGTCTGGGAAAGTTAGAATTAACAATCAGGTAAAAATCAAAGATCTGTCTCTGACTGTTCTCCTCTACAACTGAACCATTTCTCTCATTGGATTTGGCCAGTTATAAATCTGGAGGTGGCTCTCAGGATGAGAGATAAATATCCACTAATATTTTAAAACCACAGAACTCATCTGTTTTCCACCGAACCATTTTGTGTGACATTAGCTATCTGAGGTCTGACCGATTAAAGGATGACTTTCAAAACCAAGCTATTTATTTGTAAAACATATTCTGGAAATGCTTGGCATCCTAGATTAGAAAATAGTTCTAAGATTTTGCAGTGCTAGAAATTAGAATAAACTTTGGAAAAATGTTTGGAATCACAGAGAAATAAGGGAATTCTGAAAGTGATAATCATGACATACACTGTGAGGAGCTCAATTAGTGCTATTACTTAGGAAGTTCTCCCCTATCTGTCTTATATCCACTGAAACGGACATTTTTTCTCATGTTTTCTCTCCGAGAAATAAAGACTTACCCATCATAAACATCTACAACTAGGGCTACTTGAAACTTCCATTTTCCATCTGTACAACCCTGACAATCTTGAACTGCTTGGATATCAGTCTAACAGTTCTGATGTTTCTGAAGAATGTGTTATTTCATCTATGTTATAAAATTATAGGCAAGTTTCTATTTTGATATTTTTCTTGCTTTAGCACAAAGACATTGCATTTGGTAGGAAGGCACCATTATACCACAGATTTAAATATTACTGTTTCTAGAAAAATCTCCCCAAATTTCAAAAATTTGCAGATCTCTGAGAAATTAGCATGCACCGCTTTACAGGTGAAAAAATAGTTAAAACTGAATGTTAACAGGTGGCAGACAGCTGGATGTACGGGGGCAGGGGGAGGCAAAGAAAGCCCCGAACTAAACTTTTGTACTTTTGCAGAAACTTGCCACTCACTAACTGTAGCTGCTAAGGGGCAACTGTAAACTTTGAAAACAGCTCACCTTGCTAAGCAAAAGCAGCAGATCCTAAATCCAGAGGTTAATAAAAAGACATGAGACAGAACCACCCATTAGGAGGCTGATCATGCATCGCACTTCTGCGTGTAGACTATTTAGCCCAGAAAACCTGTGGCCTGAGGATCAAAAAGATGGGTTTCCAAAAGGAAGAACCGGTTGCAGAAAGAAGAAGGGGGCATGGAAAGAAGAAAGTGAAGGCCCTGGCAGGAGGAAAGTTCCTGGAAGTTGAGTAAGATCCTGGACATCAGAGAGATGCATAGAGAGGAATGCCAGAGGATGCCCAAAGACCCTGACTGGTGATATCCAAGGTTCGTATGGCGAGCAGCTTCAGAGCAGGAACTGACACAACCAGCAGCTACCTCCCTGTGGGGATGCGAAGTCAAGACTTTGGGAATGTAATGGAGGCAGAGTGTGCAAGCAAGCGTGTAAGACCACCAAATGGTGTAATGGTTCTTAAATAAACCCCAGTAACTCCAGTAAGAAAGGAAGTGTAACTGAATGCTGCTTTGACAAGTTTGGTGTTGGCCCTGCCTCCCTTGCAGAGTCGTTATGCAACATTAATGCAAGCTAACTAAACCAAGGTTTGAAACGGTAATTCAAAGTTACGTGTTCTTCATTTTAGAGATGAAACCCCTTAGTATGTGATCCACAGGACTGATTAACTGGTGGGCTTGTGTACCATATGTATAAAGAGCAATGTAATGGTGAAGGACCTCAAAAATCAGGTTCTGAGGTCTCAAACTGGCCTTCTAAAATTAGTATGTATTTCTGACTTTAATCTCTTTTGCTCAAATTTTCAGACATTTTGGCATATCTATCTTCAACCAAAATAAATGAAGCCATCCTATACTGAAAATCCCTAACAGTAAAACAGCTTATCACTTCTGATCACAGGAAATACATTAGCTAACATTTTTAATTACATATATACAACATTAATGACTGGCCACAGAAAAATCTCTATGGATCTTAGCCTTTGTGTCCTCAGAACAGAATTTGGGCAGTGTACATTCAGTAAGGTCTATGGTCAAACAATAGCAATGAGAATACAAATGATGATGAAGTTCATTGCCAAGGATCGTGTTGGGCAACAGATAAAATGAGGCCACTGAGGGTGGTTAATTATGTGATCCTGTCATTCAGGCTTGCATGTTATTATACATATGCACAAGTTACCTAACTTTTACATTTCTTAAATTTTGAGTATTTTACTTTTCAACCTGAGCAACATTCTTTTAATATAAACCTTGTATGTCATATAAATTTTGTTTGTAAAGGGTTTCAGTTTCAAAGTTGTATGATGGACATTTCATTGCATACACCTGTAAGCAGCATTCATGCTTTCGTTAAATTCAGAGGTTACCACTTTAGATTAAATGAGCATTAAATGACACCCCTATACACAATTTAGAAGTTCATCTCCCTCCTTAGGTTAGTGAGTACCTCAGTCATTCTTCTTCCTTTTCTCCTGTTAGATCTTCAAGTCTTTCCAGTTGTGGATAGATGTACACTTATTGCTGCATCTGTGTCAGCTGAGAAAGGTTATAACTTTATTGACTATGACTCCACTATAGCTTACTGCTCATTGTTCTGCCAGCTCCTCTGTTCTTACAATAGTCTACTAATCCATTTAAATCAAAATGTTCTAGATTAACTAAATAATTTAGATGATTTAACCAGCTGAATTTTGACTGAAAGGAGTGGAGAAAATGTATGAGTAGCTCTGTGGGTAGTTTTGGGGGGGGGGAGCAAGAAGGATGTTAAGGGAGGCAAGCCTGATGGCACAGCAGCAGCAGAAAGATTGTGTTGTGTCTGCAGACTTGGAACAAAAGTTAAATTAGATTTAGACCTCCTTAGGCTGTGGCTGTGTAGGACATTAAAATAATTTATATGCAGTGAGAAAACCGGAATCTGAAGAGTGTCTGGGAGTGACCCTCACATTCATCTCTGTCTCCTACATCTGGCCAATGTCTTTCAAGAACATAAGGAGCCCTTTAGATGGTTGGGTCTGCAGATCTGACATGGGCAGATTCCCTCTCTGCAGACACAGCAGTAGGCAGCAAGTCTCTTCAGTGCTTTAGAGCAAGGAATGTATTACAGGCAGTCTGCACCATAGAATGCTCTGAGACTCATGAGCAGAACTTATCTTAATGATGGGAGGTATTGCAAATCTAAAGTCTACAAAGCTTAAGCAGCTGCCTAAATTAGCTTCTGTTTGATCTGAACCCCACCGTGTCACTCACCGAGTTTATGAGTCTTGCCCTGATCGTCAGATCCCACTGAGCTATACTTCTGAGAGGGAACAAGATGCCATGACAGAAACTCATAATTGTGAGATTGTATATGAAGAATGTTATATCAAAAGCCTACCTCTTGACAAGTCTGGCGACCTTTACCTTTATCAAAACTTTTTATCAATACTCCATATTTGTAGCCCTTGGAATTGTGAACTAAAACTTAGGACCAAAAATAATAGGACCAATAATAGGACCAATAATAGGACCAATAATAAACCTCAAAGGTTGAAAAAATCCCCATACAGCCAAGCGCTAGGGACAAGTTATCTTCTCAAGTCATATGATTTCCATAGCTAATCTTCCTCAGGTGGTTCTGTTTGAGGTCCTTCCTTGCCTTCCGTTCGCCCTATCAAAGTACAGGAAGAGATCTGGCCGTGTGAAAGTGCAGCAAAATATTCACACTACTGAATAAGGCTAGGCAGAGTAATGAGGACTGATCCATTAAATCAAAATGTACAGGTCAGGTTTGACCCTTCTTTTTTTATATGAAGTGAAAGACTATTAAAAGTTCTCAGGTGAGAGAAGACTTCTGTCCCTATTTAGTTATGGTACTATAACCAATGAGAGAAAAAAGAAAAACTAAATCCTCTTCAAGCTGTAACACTGGAAGCTTCTGCAAACTAACGGCCTAGCTTGGAGAAATAGTTCCCAAAAGGAAAAAGGAAATTCAGTGTTCTCTCTCATGTAATCCTTAGCCTTCCCTGTAGAGACTTTCACTGCAGTGCCCACTATCACCCCTTGTGATGCTGCTACTTATAACACAAGTCACTAAACAGCCATCAGAGGGTAATTATTCTCATGTACACATGACAGATCTGAACTGGCAGCCATGACATGAAATGTACTATCTTGTGTCACCAATCCCCTCAGCAGGCCATTTCTCACTACAAACCAATGATACTATTAAAGAAAAAAAAGAAAAGTTTTATGTATTATTTTCATGTTTTTTTCCGAAAAAGAAATTTCAGTGCTTGGGTTATAAACCTCTGAAATCTGAGTTTATTACATGCAAAAAACATGGCTACCTCACTTCAAGTTAGGTTACTGCTTTTTTTTTAAAAAAATCTTTTGCAATCACTGGGAAAGTGTTCATGACTATTTGCTTCAAAAGCATAGTGTCACGTAGCAGTCATTCTTTTCATCAAATAAATTTATATTGCCCTGCTCCGTGGGCATAATCCATGGGACTCACTTACACCCAGCCAGCCTGATAATACTGAAAATGAAAATATTGAAATATTTCAGATTTTGTTAACTACTTCTTTTGAAGGCCAGTCCATACTGCCTCTGTTAATCTGCACCAGAGACAAAATGACTTTTTATTGCAACACATCAGATCACAGAGCACGGGATTTTCACAAGATATTTCAGGCTATATATTCTTAGTTCTTGCAGAAATATTCTTTGAGATTTGTGAAAGGAAATCCAGTTCTCTAAAATCTAATTATTTCATATGTGGAATTCAGCATAATTTCCCCCTCCCTTGTCATTTATTTGGCTGGGAGATGCTTCTATTTTCTCTAGAGATTTTTTTTTTTTTAACACAGTTAAAATTTTTGAAACAAAAGTTGCAACTTGGCATATCTCTTTTCCCATCTTTTTATGGTAATTATAGCTAATGAAACTGTTGGGTTCTACTGAGCTTTTTTTTTTTTTTTTTTTTAACTTGTGTGGTCTACTGGAAAATAAGAGTTTATGTTACTCCAAAAATGTCATTGCACTGTTTTGATTGGTTCAGGATTATAATTTTTTTTCCAGAGGTAATACAAATATTCAGCCCAAAAACATGTTAATAATTATAGTAATAACCAAAAAAGAAAACTGCTTTACTTCAGCATTAAAATTCATCTTCAGCTGCTTTGTTCTGTAATAACTAGGTCATCAGTTTAGGTGCTCCTGCTTAAAATGCATTTAGCATCCATATGTATTCCCTCACCTAGAGGCTTGATATTTTTAATGAGATTATATCAAGGAATGTGAAGACTGGAGAGTGGTAACATCATTTTAGTGTGTAATTCCCAGAACTCTGATCCATTTCAGGGAGGCAATTAAGACTGCTGACTACAATAAATGATACTAAGAGATTATAGAGGTTTTTTTCTGCATGAATGCATAGTTTAAAAAATAATTTAGGTTTATTTAACATAAAAAACACCTCCAGAGGGGGGATTTTTTTTTTTTCAATTTCAATGATTGTAGGGAATATCTCTTCCGTCATTTATCTGTAAGGATCTGTAGTGTACTCTTGCAATAAAGGATAACTTTGAGATACTTTGATAAAATAGGTGTATTTTAATTTTATGTAATTTCCTTTGTGTTGCTCATTTCAAAATGTCCACTTAGTACTGGAAGCATTGAGTGTCAGTGGCATGTGTTTGGGGGGGTGTGTGTTTACTTGTTGGGTTTTTTTTCATTTTATTCTTTTCCTCTATTGCAGACCAATAATCTGAAGTAGCATTTAGATCAAAAGCTTCATGGGGGTTAACCCTTGTCTTGTTACTGCTGACCACAAAACCTACATATAGAAGAATACAGAAGAATTGCTAAAAACAAATACACTGGAATCAAAAGTTTGTTGTCTTGAAGAGTTAATTCTGGCAGAGAGGTGACCTTTATCCCTACATACTCACTCATATTTTTTTTTTTTATCAAACCTCTCCAAAGGGACTCATCATATGCGGGGCTCTATGAAGAGAAAAAGAAGAGCATTGTCCTTATCACCTCCTTCCAGAAAGTGGCAGAGTAATAGGACTTTGTAAGGCGAAATGAAGCCCAGTCTGATGGCTGCTGATTAAAAATTGACTCTGCCACATCAAAGAAGAGTTGAAGGTGAAAATGATGATCACTTCCCTCTCCCAGGGACCCTGCACCATTTCTTTTATTCAACCTTGAAAGGTTCTTTCTGAATAAGATAATATCCCTCGAGTCCATTCTGGCTAGGCGGCATGGGAAAATGTAGATCAGTATGCCTATTCTCTATGAAAAAATGGGATTTTGTTAATGACAGAGCACTCTAAAGTGATGGCTTGTATGCGGTAAATGCTGAGAAATTAATTATAAAATGCCTCTTAGACTACAGATCAAATTAATTGCTAGTATACATCTACTGAAAAGACCACTGTAAACCCGAACTGCATTTCCTGCTGCATGGCTGGAGGTTTCTGTACTTGAAACACACTGTAGCTTGCACTGCCTTTTCTGTTTTTGTATCTTTTATAGCAAAATTTTTAGTTGAGGTGCCATCAGTGAAATAGTATCATTGAAATATAAAATTTTATGACTGGACTAAAGCAAGTGAATATCTATTTTTTGATAGATGCATATATACAGAGAGAAGGAGACAGTCACTCAGGTATATGAACTGCGCGAAGAGTATGTAGACAGGGAGAATAAAAAAATACATGTATACGCACACACGAATGCTCAGAAAGATACACAGCTTTGATATAGTGCCTTATACTTTATTTCCACTAGTTAATGTGTCTGGCAGACAGAGGTACAAAATTTACAGAGAAGCTTGTATGAAAAATGCTCCTCTCTATTTTAGGTTTTGGGTTTATACCTTATGCCAGCAATTCTGAAGTGCAATGCAAACCTTTTAATTCAGGGCACCATTTGCTCGTGCATATATCTAAGTAGACCAACAGGCACAGTGCTCAATAGACAGCACAGCATCCCAAAATACATAGCTTGAATAATAATAGCAAGAAAGGTCGTGCATGAAAAAGAGCTTGTACAAAAAACCAATTTTACACATATCCCCCTCCCCCCCATACACACTTCCCACTGATCTGCTGCTCTTGAGGATGCACAGAAAATGAGTAGAAATAATGCTTCCCTCTGAAAATAGTGTGTTAAAACCCTGATAAAAGTAGAATAACCTAGTCCACGTATAAGAGAAGGTTCATCCCATGACTGGCAATGGCTACAATTTTCATGTGTACGTAATTATCTACATCTAAGTCTATCTGTCTGATAAACTCATTTTAAAATAAAAAAGATTTTCTGCAATAGGATAACGTATGCATTGAATGCTATAGAATGTAAAAGCTTTAACTGTATGTATGTTTGACATGTATGAATTACACAGTAAAACATAAGATATTTATTCATGCTGATGAATGACACATAGATCATGCTGTTGAGATTGGTGCAATTAGAACAAACAAGTGATTATGTCAGAACAATGGAAATAACATGGTAATGACATCAAAACAGTGAGAATAACAATAACACCCTCCCCTCATCAATGTCATCTGTGTCTTCTGCTATTTCTTACAAGAAAAGATTTTACTAAGATGTTGTTTGCACTGTATTTCTGCTTTTTTCCCCCTGCTGTAACTATCCAGTTATTCCTATTGAATACAAGGGTTGAAATGTATATATATAAAAAAAAAATTAAAAAAATCTTTTTCTTTCTTTTTCCAATGGGCTTTATTACAGAAGCTATCCAATTTGAACAATGCAGAGAATGAAGTACAGTGGTGAGAATTAATGATCAAGAGTTTGTTTATTACAAATTAAATTTGCTGTACAAAGATAATGATTTTTACCTTAGTGAGTTCCCAATGTCTTAATAATCTTTACTGTAATGAATATGAGCTCATACTCTTAAAAATACCTTCCCCCCCCCCCCCTAATTTAATCAACATTTTAAAATGTTCAGATGTCCCAATCACCTAGGGCTACATTATTAGCATGGTACTTACTTTAAACAGCTTCTCTAAAATGATTGAAGAAAACAATTTACACAAGTGCCTTTAATAAGAATAGAAAAGCAAGCATAGCTTGTTTGCCTCATTAAGGCTAACTTTTGATCTTCAAGTTTTATAAATAGAATATGTATCGCACAGTTCAACAGTCTCTCATGTACATGTGAGTGTTACTAATGCTAATGGGGAAGTTGCATGCATGTGTTAGGAGAGCATGGATGACCGTGAGTTATTTATAAAAGCAACAGATATTTATTAAGACACATGTGAGATTGAGAAAGAAGTAAAATCCTTTGTCAAGTTATTATGGTTCTATTACATACTATGTGCAGTAGCTGCAAAACCCGGTTTTACTTAACGAGTCTGCCTGTATGTGTGAGCTCTTGACACCTGGGTTATAAGATCTGTGGATTTACAAGGGTGCTCCCCTGCAACCCTAAAATATGCAGCCTTTTTTGTCACTGGCAATATCTGAGATAGTGCTGTTAAGGAGTACTGAAGAACATTTTAAGCTATCAGCTGGCAGGATGACTTTTTAAATTCAAGCTTATTTAAAATATGAGCTGTGAAGCAATCTTCCCAAGGAATTGAGCATGAATGTTCCAAAAGTCTGAGTGTTGTAGAAGTATACCTGGCCATGGGAAACTATTCCTTTAAATTAGTCAAATAATAATAGCATCAGAAATTAAAGGAAGAGTTCAGTCAAAGTGACAAATTTTAAATAACTTCTGGCATGCTTTTACCAATTCTAATGTTTTTTAGAACAAAGGGCATTCCAGTAATGCTGTACTATTGCTGCTTTTGAATAAATTGTCCAGTCCACAGATTTGGGCATGCAATTCTTTGAAGAGAGAAAGTCATTCAGCACTTTCCAGGACTGGCATTTTTTTTAGGAAGAAAGGTGTTCAATATCCGTGTAAAGGAAAGTTTATATTCCTGTATAATTAATCCCTTGAGCTCTGAGGAAGAGTTTATACTGAGTTAATTCTATTTCTGGGAAGAAGGTAGCCCCTCTGCTCTCTCACTTTGGGCTTTTTCTTTGTTGGAAAATTCATGTTGCAAATGTTTCTTTTGAAAATGTATACAAAACACATACATCTTCAGGCCACCTAACATTTTACAGTGAGGATGCAATAAAAACACAGTTATGATGTTTTGATACAAATTCATTTAAGTGGGAAGACTACTGATTTTAGTGGCCATGAGATCAGCTATTAGGAGGGCAGAATAAGCTTCCCTTTTATAGGATACGAACATACAAAGGTGGCAGTCTCCCTGTATCTAAGCAGTGACTGATAGAGTAGAAAACACCGCATTTGCCCCTTAAACTGTTAAAGCAAGATCCCTTAATCCTTTGGTAGTTTCCCTTCTAAACAGGGCCATTTTTTCAAGGAAATGGGAGCCTAAGTTTTCCTACTGGTTTCATTTTTATTACCGTCTCTGTTTTAGGATTCCATCATAATTCATCCTGTTGCGTAACATTCATCACAGCACAATGAACTACCCACCGTATTCCTTCCTGCTCATGATCTCTTCCTTTACTCCAAGGCAAGCAGGAGTCAGCAATGAGAAGTGAGGTAAGCTGAGCCAATGTCTAAGATGTTAAACAGAAGTTGCTTAGTGAGCCAGAAAAACATATGAGTCTACAGGATGATCAGGCCCTTGGGGAACTAGCAAACATATGAAGGGTTAATATTTAAATAGACTACAGAAGTTCAATGTGTATAACATAATATATGTTATAGTTCAATGTGTATAACATAATATATGTTATATAAGAAGGCAGATTGCAGGCCCTGCTTCTCTGCAGTTTCATCACATTTGTCTGCCAAGTAGCTTGTCATCCTTATTTCATCGTCAATTATTCATTTGCACTTTATTTGATTTTTTTTCCAAATTGCTAAAATCAAATTTGGCTATTTGTTGAAATGATCAATCGTTAAATTAAAAGTAATTTGATTCACAGACTGTCTTATTCTCAAGTTAAAAAAAGAAAAAAAAAGTATATTAAATACTGCTAAGTAACATTTTCTTTAAGCACTACTTTGTCCCAGGGAATGGTGGGGTTGTCACGAGATTTGCAGCTTTTTATAAATGCAAGCAAATATCTGTACTCCTGGACTTTGAACTATGACATCTGCAATACAGATAAAATGGTTGAGTTGGGCACCTACAAGACCTGTAAGGGCTTTCTATGTTGGTTGGCTTGTCTACCTGATCACAAGACTGCCACAGACTACGGAAAGTATATGTTACTAAGCAGGTACATCTATGGCCATTCATTGCAGATTCATGTTGAAGATGGGACACAGTCAGGCCATATGCTCTTGAAACCCTCTTTGTGCTGGCATATTGACTTTGGAACAGATAATGTTGAATTAATATTCAGAAACATAATACCTTTACAGACGTTTCCAAATGTCAAACACCTTTGACCCTCTCAACCAGGTACCTTAAAACATTATCCATCAACATTCAATAATCATTACAGGACACCTTTAAGAAGACCGTCAAATAGTCTCACTTTTATTTACCATATCAGAATTTGCTGCATCCTGCTATGGTTGGCTCATACTATGGTAAGTTATACTATCTGGGTGTTAATATTATCAAAGTCAATGCAATGAGAGCAAGACATCACTGTCCTGGGAATTATAAACAAAATGCCACCTTATTTACAGGACTTCTGAAGAACTCATTATATTTTCTGAAGAATTTGTTCTTTTCCATGAAGATCAGCTGGATGCTCTTTCATATCACTTTGACTGACTTATTTGGAATATACACTCTTTACAGCACTATAACAAGAACTTTGAGAACAAAGCCCATATAACCTGTATGTGCATGCAGGAAAAAAAAGGATGTAACAAATCTCTATTATGGAAGGTATGGGTAGAAACATATTAGAGGAAGAGCTTTATGAAACTAATAAAACAGCTTCAGATCTTCTTGTACTTTTCATATGCCTGAACTTGCTGCAAAGATGGAAAAAAATCAGAGGTTTAAATATTTTGATTGAATATAAGGAGCTAGGAAGAGTCTAGGTCTTTTCTTTTTACACCTGTACTTTTGCATTTGTGTTTTCATTTCATTAGAAGATACTACTAAATTAGATATAACTACATGAATAACTGGATTAGAAAGTTATAACCAACACTGTGTGAGATATAACAGGAAATACAGGCTTAATAAGATCAGTCCTAAACCAGTAAATTCAATTTATGCATTACATTAAAATATACACAATTCTCAACTAAAGCTGTACAAGTAGAGTTTTGGTTTGGTTTTCCTCCACTGGAATGAGAAACTAAGTTGGTGTCTTTATTGCTAGCAAGAGGTCTTCTACTGCACACAGATCTTTTAGAGTTATCAGATTTAATATAGTTTGGCACTCAAGTGTCAAGTGTGCAATAGGCAAAAGCTCAAGCTCGGGACTCATCTCTCTAAGCCAGCATTGTATATGCAGCCTGGAAAATCACGAAGGTCTGTATCTTAGCACAAAGTGCACAGCTACAACACAGCTGCCTCACAGCAAGGCTAGAACACTTCTGTCTGGCTGTGGGGATCAGTTGTCACCATTCCTCAAAACCATAATTACAATCATCCAATGGTGAGGACTGTGCTGTGTTACAGATGTCTCAGCTGTCTTTATTAGAGGTTGAAATTTTGTCTCAGGAAACCCACGGAATAACCACATTGCAAAACAAGAAGGTTGCCTTTCCGTCCCTTCTTGTCTCTCAGAGATCACTGTGTACAACATACATTGTTTCACAGACTAGTTGCCTTTCTCTCAATCAGCCACACACTACCCTAAAAACTGCAACTGCTCCTTCAGATGTACTTTGGAAAAATGTCTGTCTTTAGGGGTGGTGTTTTGTTGTTGCTGGGTGGGGTTTTTTTGTTGTTGGGTAGGTTTTTGGGGTTTTTTTCTGGGTGGGGTGGATGTCCCTTGATATTGCAATTCTTTTTAAAGGCCAATTTGGAATTAATCACACCATTTCCAAAAAGAGTTCACTTTTAATTTCAGAGTAAGAATATTTAATCCAGACAGATAATCCATGCTGTAACAAAATGCTCTATAAGTATAAAAGGACTGTGAAAATAAATTTTCTATAGCCACCATTTTTACCATAAATTACATTCTTTAATAAATAATTTACTGCCATGTGGTTTCACCCTTACATAACAAATTTGTCAGCAAGGACCCCATGCAAGGCAGACACAGCCATAAAACTGTGTCTAAACTTGTCTGTATTGTGTTTTCCAGCTTGGTTCCAGTGTTCACCCAGGCAGCCTGCACAGCACTGAATAGTGTGAATGCATTTAATTACAATCTGACATGTGTATTCCTGAGAAACAAAAGGCTGTGAACTGAGGGTGATGATTAACTGTTCTACCAGATAATTGCTTAAACTACTACTTATATTATGCTGCATTATCTCTTTTGAACAAAGTGATTATTGGCCCTTTGTGTAGCGATTATACAATGTAAGTGCAATCTTGCTGTTTTAAATGTTAGAGTTTATGTTTAATGTACTTTTATTCATAATGAGGGGTGCAACTTTAGATTTTCTTTAAAAGATTATTCTCACAACAAAAAAAAAAAGAAAAGAAAAGAAAAAAGCATGCCTCAATTTCTCAAATTTATCGAAGATTGAGACTTCTTTAAGGGACTTAATGACACTGGAAAGAGTGACATCCCTAATTTCTGAGGAGATCCATTGATAGACAACGACTGTAAAGCCCAGAGACCTTCCAGTAAAATAGGTAGAGCATCCATTTTCACAACAAAGAAAGAGGAGAAGGTACAGGAAGTAAAGGTTATTAAGAATACTGGAGGTAAAAGAGAATGACAGCAAGTGCAACAGCAACAAGTCCTGATCTTCAAAGTAAATGTAATTGACATAAAAGATGTACCGTCTTTTTCCCTTCTTACAAAATTCTTTTTGAGGAAAAAAGCATACTTGAAGAAGGACCTGAAACTTTACATCTGAATAAGGTACTATGGAAGTGAAGAGAAAGCCCTTTAATTTTGGCGATCCCCATTGCGCCAAAGAAACTTCAAATTACCTGCAATGAGCAAAGATATTAAGAAATGACACAGATAACAGAGAAATGAGCAACAGTGGCCACAGCATTTATACAATGTACAGGTCTTCCTGCTTTTGCTGGAAGAAAACAAGGTACTGTCTTTAGAAGCCAATAAACATGAAAAGAAGGGATCATCTTAGAGCTGTGAGGACTGCAGTTTTAGGACACGTTATTCTGTATAACCCTGTTCTCCCACTTATTTTCTTTTGGGAATAAACCGATTAGTACTTCATTTTCTGAGAGTAGATGATCCTGTCATATACACCCCGTCTCTTTGTGCCCTGAGATCCCCATGATTTTCTGAAAGCTGTGACAAGTGAAAAATTACACTCCTCCTACAGACTGTATGCAGAAGACATCCTTTTCTAGGACATCTAGGAGCCTTTTTACTTGCCTTCTGAGTGCCCCAGGACTCTCTTGATCATGAAAGGCTAAAAGTTCATTACCTATCAAAGCAAAAAGGCAGGATGGGAATTATCATGGTGACTCAGTCAATTGATGAGAATACCTCTGCTCACAGCAAGCAAGAATGGGAGCAGCCACAAGTGGCATTTCTCGTATGTCTAATAGCATTCCAGGAAGCTAGAAACATTTCTCAGTATTTAACCACCACACTTTGAAGCAGAGTGAAACCAAGTTCTGGGAAGCCAGGTGATATTTCACATTTGAGAAAAAAACTTTCTTATTAATTTGCTGTCTCCCATTGTTCCAGACATTCCCAGATGACCAGCAACCAGTATGGATGCTTATGAAACTAAACTATCAAAACAAAAGAGGTCCCATGGAAAAAAACATGCAATGAAGACACAATATACAATCTATATGCAATCAAGGCTAGTGCTACAAGGCATTGTCCCTAGGCTCTTCCTCCTTGCACCATTCTCCACTGTTACCCCCTGTAACCTGACGTTGAGGTTACTGAAAAGTAAAATTACTGAACAGAAAATCATTTGTTTTACCTCAAACCAGGACACCTGAAAACTCATTTGATCCATACCAGATTATCACCAGCATACACAGTCCTAACCTTCCCTGTTTTCCTCCATATTTCACAGACAGACACTATTTTAGGTGGAGTTCCACTCCATCTAAGCTATAAGTGTTGTGCAAACACACGTATCTATTTTCTCTTTAGCAATTCCCTACTCTGTTCATCACATCGTGTCCGCTAAGGGAAAATTTATCTTCCCTTCTCCCCCACTATACCTGATGCAGATACTCCCCAGCTCATCATCCTCCCTGTAGATGAGAAAGATCCTTATTGTGTCCTGATTAGCACAAAATGGGTACTACAAGCTCTGAGGAGACAGACACTGCGTACTGTGCTCTAAGGACACATTATTATATATTGCAATAGAAAGTCAAAGGCTGAAGGCACTATTTCACAATCAAGATATCTTTTCAATCCCATGGGCAGCATGATTACTCAGCTACACACTGGTAGAAAAATCAACCACCACTCATTAATTTTATTACACTTTTCCATTATATTTTTCTTAAAATGAGGTGCGTAAATCTTACTTGTCCTGCCTTGTAGTTTACCATTGAGATACCTATTAATATTTGTTAACGCATTAAACAGCAGTAATGAGTACTTCTAGAAAAACACAGAGTAAAGGGAAGGAAGATCTGCAAATGGATTAGAAGTTAGAAGAGAGAAAAGAGAGTAATGACTGCAGTTATAACAAACTGTCCCTGACCTTAAACTCTCCAGTTTTCAGATTCTTTTGAGCCTTCGAATTGTGTTACACTCTGTGGTGTTTTTTGTTCTATAGATGAAAATCCAGATGTGTACCATCAGTTGTGTGCAGTTATTGTTACTGAATGTCCATAAGGCCAATCTGAATCCATTTTTATTCACAGTCAAATAAATTTTTGTAAAAATACAGACATATATTTTTACAGGTAATGAAGCCTCTAGCTTCCCTGAAACATGGGGTTTTTTTTGTCTTGTTCATATTTCCTTGGATGTTTCATCCACATCCAATCTCCCAAAGAGCTCCAAAATTATGATAAACCAAGAAGACTCAACCTCACATTATTCTGTGGTTAATTCCTCATCTTTCTGTACATGTTTTCAAAAAGTAATTTCAGTTAGAGTCAAGAAACTTAAAGTTGGAATGAATGTAGCTTCCTTGCTCCATGTTAAATATTGATGGTTAGTATTCTGGCATGTATCCAATTAAAAAAAAAAAAGGCATAAATATATATATCTTTGGCTTCATTTTGCCTCAACCAATGCACACAGCACTGTTATTCCTGTTGCATATAAAGTCCAGTCTAATTAAACAATTAATTAAAAATAATACAGAATATAAATATTATTTTCATGCTTTCCCAGTACATGGGGGCATAACCCTTGAGACAACACATGAAGCATAGTCAGGGAACAGACAGACTTGTAAATTGTTCTCAGTCTCTGTCTTCCCTTAAATAATTAAGTCTCTAGCTGTGATGATTGCAAGGCAAATCTTCCAAATATTAATTTGGTGAAACCAAGGCAGCAATATTTGGCATAGTTTGCTAAAAGCCCAAACACAACAGTTATGAAATGCGTCATGTCTTCTTGCAAGGCTAGACTAGATGCAGAGAAGGTTCACATTACAATGAAAAGGTCTATAAAGAAGTTCTAGAATTTGAATGATTTTATTTTCCTGAAGGAGAGACTGACTTCCAAAAAATTTTGAAAATAGTTCTGGTGGTAGAGGCCAGATATTTGCTCATAAAACATGCTTAGAAAAGGAGAAATTGCAGGAAGGGAAAACTAATTACAAATGGGTTTAAATTAATGGTCTGGATGAGTAAGACTCTTAAGCATTAAGATCCAAAGAATGTGACATCTAAGCATGAACTTTCTTGCCAGCTATCCTGCACGAACAGAAGGACCTGAGAGACTGGCAAGAGATGTCTGCTGTCAAAATACAGAACCTTTCCCTTCTTTTTGACCTCTGTGGATCATATGAAAGGGACCTGTCTAGGTTTTTTTATAAGGTGTGTAAACCTAGATACATTAACCAAAACACTTCTAATAATTTCCTTTTCTCTGAACTTTGTCAAGTTATTTATTAAGATTATGGGTAGATGACTAGGATTTTTTTAATTCAAATATCCACCAAGACAGAAAATAACATTATAATTTCCAAGGACTGGCAGCTGTGTTTGTCAAAGGTATATTCCTTTATATGAGCATGAAAATAACATTTACCTAAAGGGTCCAACGCATGTAAAACATCAAATAAATTGTAGGGATTGAAAACATGTCAGCTAGTCGTTCTTCCTCCTATCCTGCTGGAGGTTACTACTTTGTAGCAAAAGTGATGAGATAGACATGGTTATGTTTATGCACCAAAATATAAGAAGGACAGATACTAGTCTCTGGCCAAGAGATTAGTGCCATAATCTGGATTTGACTGTAGGTCTTTTTCTGGGCTTCCTCTTATGTCCTTGTAGTCTTATAATCAAACTAACGTTTCCTTCATTGTGGGGACTGTGTGTGTTTATGTGCGTGTGCATAAGTGTATGTTCCAAACATTTCAGAAATCATCAGGATTGTGTTTCAAGCCATCGGAGTGGTGGTTTGGACATGAAGAAACCAATCACATATGCTTTGTTACTGGGAGTGTGATATGGAAGCATGCAGGAATTTTGAAGGGTCCAGAGCCTGCTGGATAGTGTTGGAGAAACACATGGGGTGAAGGAAGTATAACCTGGTACAGTCTCGTCCATACTGTTTATTGGGAATGGTCTTTGGAGCATATTATCAACACAAATCATACCCTGGCATTAATTCAGTAACTGCCAAAACTCTGCCAGAGAGCAATAGTAAGAATTGAGCAGTACGGGCAATCACTGGTTTAGCACTCGAGCTCTCTCCCTCACTCTCTCACATTTGACAAAATACTGTGGACAGTGTGTTCATTTCTCAAAAACTGTTGCTCACCAGCATTTTAAGTTCAACTGAAACCAGGCATGTAATTTGAACATCTGATAAGACGGGAGCTATTTGAATATCCTATAAGATTTTGCTGCTAAAAATGATAGGGATGCAAGTCAGAACCCTTAGTGACTGCAGTATAATTTCAATGCCAAAGACATCTACCTTTAAAGATAAGTAAGACAGTAATCTACCCTCTGTGGAGTCTGAGATGACAAAGGAAAATTATTCACTGGCAAGAATTGTTTCCCATCAAAAATTTGGAAATTGGCAAAAGTGATTAATCTGATTCTCCTAGCTTTTTATTGGGAGCATTAGAAAATCTGTGAGAAAGGGTAACAAAAGCTATTGCTCTTTCTTTTAAAAAAATAACTTCACCTCTAGCATTTATCCCCATTTATAAAAAAACCTGCACATTTTAAATATTAAATATTTTTAATATTACAGCTATTTTAAAATATTTGAATAATTTGTTGTTGTTGATTTTTGAGGTGCTTCAAAGATGGTTTGACTTTTTTTAGCAGATGTCGATTTATTTATTCCCAAAGCTACCGGCAGCTGTGACAAAGCCTTCCCACGGGTCAGCATTTTGTGTCAAAGAAATTTAACCAATGGTTCTGTGAAGATATAAAATTGCTGTTCTGTCTATAGAAAATCCATTGGCTATTTCCTTATTAATAACTAAAATGGCAAAGATTGTTCAGTGGTTCTGAGGAGAACTGCTATACAAAATCTCTCCATAGAGTTAAATTCTCCTTTCCCCCCCAGATTTAAAATCTCCCTATTGGGAATAGCTTCTGGTCCATGAAACAAACTGAACCATGCTGAAGCATTGTCAGAGAGCTCTTGGTGGCCCAGACCAAAACCATGCCAGGAAATATACCGGTAGTTTAATACTGGGGGGGGGAATCACAGGCTGGGAAGTGGGCCTCTGCTATTTTGTTTACTAGTATAAGCATGGGGGAAAAGAGATGGGCTAAAATACCAAGGATTAGTCCCCCTGGAAAGATCCAGTCTTGCAAGAGCTCCAAGAATGTTAGAGGACTACAAAGAGCACACAGGCTCACCTAAATGCTTTTAATTGTTAATAATGAAGGAATGAAGATAGACTGGGTCACAAAGTCAAGAAAAAGTATGCAAAAATAAAACAAAGTAAACAGTGATAGAAGGCCAAAGAGAACAGAAAATTATACAGATGGATAACACATATGTACTATAAAGTTTCCATTGCAGTCTTTTGACAGACAGTATACATAAAACATTCTTGTCCCAAGTGAAAAAGTGAAATTCAGGGTATCCTTATTTGATGTTTTTTCAGTATATCTAGCTATAAAAACATCAAATGCAGTTAATGCTTCATTTGATGTTTTTAACATTACAGCAATCACTAAGAAATGTTACATCAAGCTTTATTCATTTTATTACTTTATTAATTTATAAAGGGTCCATCTCATGATAGAATCTGTGAGGCTGAATGAAAAAAAAGAGCCAAAGTGAGGTCAATGCCTAAAGAGACCACTGAAAAAAAAAACCCCAAAATGTGTAAAAATTAACTTCTAAACAAGGAGATTTGTAAGAAAAATTGGAAGAGCAAAACGGAATATTGTTCAGCGATTCACACTAAGAAAGCTTACACTACACCTTTAAAGTATCCAGAGGGGATTGTGGTCATTCTCCAAATAAAAAGATTTGTCTGAAATGTGCAGAAACTTCAACAGAAGAACTTTGGGTCAAAAAAAACCCCCAAACCAACCAACCAAAACTAGTTGAATCCTCTTTTTGAGGAAGAAAGCCAATTGTTCAAATACCACAAAGAAAAGCATGAAAATATGAAACATCCCAAAATAGGTACCTTTATACTCACCTGTGCTTACTAGCATACAGATGCACACATTGAGATAAATGATGCTAAAGGACCCAATGATACTGACATGTCCGGCACTCAACAATGCTGAAACTCAAAGACAAACCATGCCCTCTTTCCAGTCTGAAGCTTTGTACTTCTCCATCACAACATAATCTTTAATTAGGGGCTCTGGAGAATGTTTCCTTTCTCTATTCCCGTTGCCTTTCCACCCTGTTTTGTATCCACAATAGGTCCAGCAATGCTCTGTTTGAGGGGTCTTGTGTTATACAAAAAGCTCTTTCACCAGGTAATGAAGGACTCTACCATGCATGTGCTCTAGCTGGCCAAGTGCAGGTTGGACAGGCAACCAGACGAGGTGAGACGGTAAGGAGCGAAGCACACCACAGTGCTATAAAATGTGTGTAGGCTTGGCATTATGCTCAGCACAGGCATCAGCAGTAAAGGCTTACTAGCCATGAGATGACAATTCCATGAATGATGTAACAATGTCTGAACTGAGGAAAAAGAGTTCTTTTGCAGAAAGCTTGAAGTCTGCCCAGATAAAAATACCTGCCAGCCAGACAGCTGTTTGGCTGATTTAACTTATGTATGTACAGTTATATATTTATTGATACATACATTTCAACACAATACAGTGCTGAAAACATTTTCACATATAACTAGATGGTTGCAGACATGAGATGAAGAAAAATTCCTCACTTGCACTTATTAAATGTCGGAGTGATCATAAAAGCATTAAAGGAAGGATTATACTAAAATGATGTCTTTACAAGCACAGGGATCTGAAAAACACCAATACTGATGTAATCTAACACTTAAATTTATAGTTATACACTTAAAACCAGCAATGCACAAAGTAGTTCATCTGACATTTTTCTCAGAACAGTGTAATTGTAAAAACATCATTTTAAGATATCCCTACCTTTGACTATTTTACTCTTAATCATGGTCTTAAAAATATCAAATAAGGGGTAATTTTTCATTTGCAGATACTAAAAATTGCTATAAGCTTAGAAACGTTATTTAAAGATGATTCTTCATTTGAGCTTTTTTTTTTTTAAATATCTGTGCTTTTTTTCCTTCTTTAAAACATAGTGCAAAAACTCTTTTAATGAAACTTCAAAGTTCTTAAATTCCCATAAATACCTATGTGCACCAAGGTTTCAAAAGAAGCCAGTTATTTTGTATGCCTCATTCAAGGTCCATGTTGAAAAATGCTAGAGAAATGCCTGTCAAACCGAACTCCCTTCCCTGAAAATTAAATATCACTAACACATTTCAATGAGGGCTTCAAAACACCAAAGATGTTGAAGCCATTTGATAATTTTGAAAATCTTCATTTTAGGCATAAACCACAGGGATGAGGGTCCAGATCCTTTGTGTGAAGGGGAAATGTTGAATCCCTGCTGCTGGAGCCATTTCGTGGTTCACCCAAGTCTCTGTGCTGTAAGGGAAGGAGAACCCAGGCAGGGAATGAGCCTCCATCCTCTATCCAGGCGTGATGCTGACCGACTGGTCAAGTTGGTTTGGCAAAAGCCAAACTTACATGTGAATCCCTCCTCTGCTGCTAGCTGTGCTTAGAATAAGTGTGGGCCTTTTTGCAACCCTCTGGATTGATAGTCATCAAAAGCCAGGAAACAAGGTCGGAGGCACAGGACTGAAAAGCGGCTGCCTGGAGAGAGCCAATGCCATAATGTACCATGGAACCTGGGGTTCTGCAAGCTGACTTTTGAGGTAACTTATCTCAAAGGGTCATTTAACACATTCTGTGCTTACAGTACCAACTGTAAATGGAGCCAAATGGAGGCTTTTCCATTTGACTTACGGATAAATACAGAGTTTTGATATTTTCTTCACATATGTGCAGCCACTCTTAGGTGTCAAAAGTTAAATTTCTTTGATTAAGAATTTTAAATTCATGGCTCTTTCTGTTTCCTTATGTAACTTATCTGTTCATATTTGTATAGTAGCACTAATTAATGCTCTGGAAAATTACAGTAGGATTTCTGTGGTATTACATTTTAGACCCACATGAATACCAAAACAATTCAGTATGATTCATGTTCCAACAATGAGTCCTAGGGACAATAACAGTGATTATGTCACTTTTGACAAAGTGTTACCAAACATTTAGGACACAAGGTTCATCAGAATTTGAATAAATGCCATCATACACTCTGCTTAATTAAAACTACAGCACTAATTAATGTAACTCATTCACATAATATAACTCTTATTCAAATCAAATTATGATAGTGCTGATGACACCTTTTAAGAATTCATTGCAAAAACATAGGTTTATGCTGATTCTGTTTACCATCTACACTGATGTGTTCTAAGAATAATTTTCTACAAATCGCACGGATTTCTGCCAACATACTTAGGGAGAACATCAAAGCTATCTCTATGAAGTTATATCACAAGGTGCTAAAACGTAGCTTTAAACAACTTGCTCTATTAAACAAGTCTCTGAAGCCCAATCTGACTTAACTCTCTGTTGGTCCTTTCTTTGTTGGTACATTGAGATTGAGAAGTGCACCTTGAAAGGTGTATCTTAAATGAAGGGAAATGTCTCATTGTGTGAAGTGGGTAAACTGAATTACTGAAGAAGCGAAAAGCACAAAAGGGTGGAGGATTTGGGAAAGACCAGAGGAAAACAGAGAACTGGTGCCCAGAATAGAAAAAGAAGTACATATGTATGAAATAAAAGAAAAACGCCTATTCGAATTCAGCACAGAAAGCCATCCACTGCCCCCAAGTGGCAGAGCCATAGCTTCTAAGGCTGAAGGCACTTTTGGTTGTAATACAGACACAAGGAGGAAGGATAGGAAGAAAAATGGAGAATGGAGAAATCTATACTGTCTTGCATAGCCCTTATGCATTCTGTTCTTAGAAATATTGGTGAACACTAAATGCATGGGATTTTGGGTGACTTCTAAGTCTAAATGAATTTTTATGTTTAAGAGACCTACTTCACCTTTTGACTTAGTGATTTAAAGGTGTTTTGTGAAAGTGGCAAACTTACTGAAAACTAAAAGTACAGTTTGATATGCTGAAGCCTGGAACCAACAGTGTTTATTTGAAATGCAAATGGAGACTTACCACCCAGAAATGTATGTTACATCTGACATTTGTCTCTAATCAGAAGTCCCTATGAATAATGTAGCTCGATACCAATAGCCTCATTAAGCAAGATTTCCCTTAATACCCTTTCTGATTGTAATCTCTTCATTATATTTCCTTTTCTCATTGCTCCTGGCCCTACTCATCATTATCAATACGCTCAGGTCTTCAGTAGTGTTACTAATATGTATTTCACATTGAATAGGCCATTTTAAATGGGAATTAGTAGCACTAATGCCCAGGTGTTCTTTAACTGTAAAACTTTCTTATCCTGACTATATTTGTATTAGGAGCTGTAGGTATTCTCCCTCTCATGACTAGAGTTCACTAGGTTGGGTCACAAGTGAAAATGAGTTTGATGGTTTCATCCTAGTCCCCGTTTAAGTATATCACAAAACAATGACACCATTTCACCTGATTGGCAGGTTCTGCTCAAAAGAGAGCTTTGGGACTGAAATAACAGAGCTCTGGGAGGTCAAGATTGAGGTGCACTGGCTGAACTATGCAAGAGATGCTGGCACATTGTCTTCCTGAGCATTTGTCCCAGACCAGGACACCTCATTCACAAGCACAAAACAGGCACACAAGTTGAAGATGTGAAACAATGGTTACTATAAATCCCATACTCTGTCCTGATTTTCTGTAAATACAATACACCCCCTAAAAATTGGGGTATGTTTTAGGAAAATAGCAGGTTTCGCTGTGGGAAATGCCAATGTCCCAAAGGCAGTGAGTAACAAGAGGTTTTAATTTCAGTTAGGGATCGGGTTCCATTTATTTTCCTCTTTCATAACCACAGTAGGCGTAAAATGTAGAGCTGATCCAGAGATTCCTCCATAAAGTGCTGCTGCCAGTTACCAATTTTCAATAAATCACCATTAAATTGTCCCATAATTTTTCTGCCCTTCCTTTCCCAGCATGCTGATTACTCTGATGTGTTTTCTGTGATTAGAGGAAGAGTTGATCTTTGAACTCCTTAAAGCCTAAGTTGAGGGGGCCCTCCTGAAATGTAAAGAGAAACTCCACTTTCATGGAGTGAAAAAGAAGTAGGTCTCTAGTTTTTTTCCCCTTCTCTCAGATAGGCTTTTGTATTGATAGAAGCTGACAAGCAGGGTCAAAAGGGACAGGCAGCCAAACTCCACCTTGGCAGGGAGAAGAAGATGGAGAGATCCAGAGAGCTCTCTCACTACGTGTTGCGTACCTTTTATTTTACCATAAAATGAGCCTGGGATTCTCAAACAATCATGTTGCTGCCCCTACCTAATATCTTTCAAGATTTGTGGTAACTGTAAGCTAGGATCAGTTACAGGCATGGAGAGAGTCAGCAAAAAACTCTACTGCAGGCAAAGCCAAAATCAGATTAATATTTCTGCAAACAAGTAACTGTGATTTTTATAAATCTACCACACAACGCACCCAACCCTATTTCCCCCCATCTAGAATCAGGAAGTGATTTCAAGACTCAGTTGTCTCTAATACAAAGTTCAGTGAACGTGCAGGTAAAACTAAAAATTAGTAAAAATATTTTAGTATCCTAGAAACAAACATAGGCTTTCTTTCAGACCTGCAGTTAGATTAGGTAAGGTGCTTTTCCTAGTCTTTCTCAACTGATGAATCAGGGGAAATTTTACCAAGCCTCCCAGTGACTGCCTCTGTATGTGCCCATTTCCAGTTCTCAGGACTGTATAATGTACCCCAAGGAGGGATCTGTAGAACCATCCAAATGACATGTGTTGGGTCTAGGCAGAGAGGTCGTGTACTGAGATGAACCTTTCCATAGGCACAAAGGAAACCAATGCTTTGTGCGTTCTGCTTCTGGGAAAAGACCAAAGTGCGTATTAATGTGGCAGGTCCTGTAGCTACCATGAGGGTGTGAGGAAGGGGGCGAAGGGAGGCAGGCAGGCAAGAAGNAGGAAGGAAGGAAGGAAGGAAGGAAGGAAGGAAGGAAATGGTTGTTAAATTTTTCACAGAGTAGTAAGCAGGTCTCCAGCAGTTGCTCTCCATGCAAATTGATATCCCTGAGTAAAGAGAAAGAATCATGGAGTGTCCCATCAGCTGGGGTGCTCTTAATGCATCTGAGTGGCATAAAAATCTTTACCTGAACTGAATCTCCCATGAGATACTACAATGACAATTTTAATCAAAATATTGAGATTTTTTCAGCCAAAATACTTTGCTGGAAACTCAGTGTTTTCACAGAGTTTTAACAAATTTTAAAAAGTATTACCTGTGTTGACATTTGGAGGGGCTAGAGGGACAATCCTTTCCTCATTTTTTGGACTGGTTCTAGTATCATATCCCCAAGAGATAGATGAAAAGGTAACAGGTTTATTACATGAGTGTTTTATTTAATCACTGCAAAATAATTTACCAACATTAGGAAAGATGGCTATGAATCACATCACTACTGACTATACAGCATTTTGGAAGATTGGCCTATTCTCCTTCCAGTAAGGATCTGTATCTTACATTAGCTTTAATGGAACTTAAATTTGTGCATCAAGTGGAGAAGAAAGCCTTCTGGGTGGTTATAGATGCATGACCTTGAGCCTTGTGACTCTCAATGCAATCTGCATGCAGGACTATTAGACAGTATCTGTCAGCATCTGTCAGGTCTGATTGTTTAAACGTTACTTTGTCACCACCGCCACCCCCCTCCATTTTACTTGATTTCAAATTAAGTATCAAACTGACCTTTTAAAGAGGAACTACTGTAAAATTTAAATAAACTTTATTGTGTTTCTTTTTACAATTAAAAAATTATAATGAGAAAAATTAATCTCTGGTGTAACTTAACTGGATTCCTGGGCACTATGTCAGGGACAATTTTTACCAGAATAATTAGAACTTGCAGACAAGATTTCTCTTCATTGAAAATATAATGAGTAATCACCTTGAGCCAAGTCTCCTGTAGTATCAGCACAATTCCCATTGCAATAACTGCAATGGAAGTTGCATCAATGTAGCAGAAGAATATTGACATATATAGAACACAAATAAATAGAGTTTTGTAAGGTAAAGGTGTTTACCATGTCAGAACTCAAAAGAAAAAAAAATTGTAGTCAGTCAGTTGTGAGTGATGTTGTCAGCAGGGAAGGGAAGCATGCAAGCTTTGACATTTTAGTAGCATGTTAATTAAAAGAACTTCTCTGTTCTTCAGACTTCGGAGGTACTTTTTTTGCCACCTAGGAATGAGCCAGTTCATTCTCATTATATCTTCCATTAAGCGTTTCCTGTCCTCAATAAGCCTCCAGCCAGCAGTGTACAATGACCACGTGGCCAGTACCCCATCTAGTGAATTTGTATCTTTAGGGAGATGATAGGTACCACTGCAGAGCTGGCTTGGCTGGAGGGGGTCTCAAGCAAGGTCCTGCAGTCGGGTGCAAGCTCAGGCGGTCAGTCCCGCAGCACAATGCAGGAACTGCTCTCTTCCCCCAACCCTGCTGCTTCCACTGCCGTCTGCCACTCTACTCCTGGAGGGGATCCTACAGGTGCTAAACATGCTGATCAAATGATTAATTAAATAATAAATGGACTTAAGCAAATAGTTTACAATGAATAATTTAGCTGACAAATTTCCTCTCCTCTTTTCTTTTCTGAATTTTCCATGATTGATTCACAATTATCTTGATATTTATATATTATTCAAAAATTTATGCTGAGTAGTTTCTGCAAACAATTCTATTCTAGATTCCTGAAGAATATAATTTTTCTTAAAATTGATTTTGTAAATAGCTCATGCTTGATGCTTTTTCCCCTGCGTAGGTTAACACACATGAAGTCAGGTATTCAACATTAATACTCGTTGATGTGGATTTACCATTTCCTATTTGTCTGTCACTTCTTGCTAATAATTTCATCCACTAAAATGCTCACAAAAGAGACTGGAAATTGTCACAGAGGTTTGAGGGGTTTTTCTGGGTTTTATTTTTTTTACACAAAGTAATATTGACAGAATGTTTTTATACGATGCCCATCATAATTTGTTAACTAGTCAAAACTAAAATAGATTTAAAAAATTACATTCATTGATTTGTAAGAAAAAGTAAGTTGTTTATTATGTAATGTTTCTGATTTTATAATATTTGTTAATATTTGGTCTTAAGAGTTCCTCCTTTTGTTTACCCACTACACTGACTTGGGAGACTAGGATGTCATAGATTATATATTAACATTATCCAGAGTTGTTTGAGACTGTATGGATCATCATATTATTGAGGAATTCTAACTAAAAAAATTTTATTTCCATGAGCGTATAATATTAGTGCTTATGTCTATTCCAACTCTAATTCTTCCTGATTACCGTACGGAAAAGTTTGGTCTTGTTTCAGCTGGTTGTCGTGATAGATCCGAAAGCAACCATCATTTGAAAAAAACCCTCTGTAATCAGTAAAATACACTTTCACAAATTATATCATCTACATGAGTTTATTTAACATTCAGCTTAATTTAAAAAGCCTGTCCCCGCCATGGGGACTAGGTCTGCTAGTAGAGATGAAATACAACGGCATAGACACCAGAACGTAACTATAGTGCTTGCAAATTTTTATGCACGTTCATGAGGCCCGCTCCATGTCGAAGAAGCACACTTTCTTTATGCATCTTAAGGTGTTTGTGAGTAGGCATTTAATACCAACACTTACAGTAGTAATTTAATCTGTGACCCAGCAATGAGCTCTGCGCAGGCAGGCAGGAACCAATGGGGCTCCACAGGAGCCCCTTCCTCTTAAACTCATGGCAGGATCAGGCCATAGATTTTAACAACCTGAGACAGAGGCTGTGTCTTTTATGTTTTGTGGCTACTTTGTACATTTTGACTAATAGGGGAAATAAGTATTAAATGGCTGTACATACATACTGCCTAAAGAAAAGAGACGAGGATGATCTGGTCTGTATATAATAACCGTACTGAGACACACACAGAATGTATAGTGGTTTTCGTTACAATATTTGTGTTGTACCCTAAAGGAGGAAAAAAAAAAAAAGTTATTGAAATCCAGACATTCTGAGTTACAGAATTGAAAAACAAGCTGGTGTTATGACAGTTTTGAAATGGGTCTGCTTTTGCCAGCCAGTTATGTGCTTTAAAGGGCCTTTAGCTGATTTATGCAATTCTTGTCCCAAAACTGCTGTATTGTATTACTTCAATATTTTATCCCTAACCATTTAAAGAAGGTTTGATCTTACATCAATAGTACTCCAAAAATATTAAAATCAAAGAGGTTTCTTTTCAAAGAATTTATGCAAAACAAACCCTATATTTTTCCTGATCTTAGAGATTTAAAAAAAAGAAAAAAAAAAAAGTACTTCCATAGCACAAACTCCAGATAGTTATGGTAGCTGCTGCATATTCTAAGAGCTCAGAAGGAAAAAAAGAGTTTCTTTAAGTGTAAACTGCTGAAATCTTGGAGTTTTCGTGAGAAAATACCTTCTGGTCACAGAAAAATAGCAAAAATGAGGATCAGAAGAATTTAGAAGTGTTATCACTTATCTTTTTTTCATGCATTCATGTTAACTACCACTACTTTGAGTGAGTAAACAAAAAGCTTTTCTCTGCAGTGGGACCCTTAAAAGTACAATTTAATAGTTTTGACTAGCATTTTGGTATATGCCTCAGTTCTTTTATTCTCTTTACTTAGCTGTGTGTTACACAAGACTTTTATGAGTTCAATATGTACAGTATCTGTTGACACTTCGTATATAAACAAAAATTATTTGGTTTAGAAGCAGGGGAATTAAAGTACCCATAATGAAAAACAATTGTTCTAAAATGCTGTCAATTTGGATTGTGGAAAGACTTTCAAGGATTGATCCTGTAAAGTGCAGAGAAGCTTCAATTTTTATCAACATCACTGTTTTACAGAAGCAACTCTTAGATGAAATAATGCTTACTATTTTTAAATATATCTTTGAATTTCCAATTCTGAGGCTCTTTCATGATGCATGAAAATGTTATTATTTCCTTCTTCAGCTTTGGAGAAGATAAAGTAGAGCTAATTGGCCATTTTTAGTCACTAATAAAGTTGAAGTGTGATAGTAGTTTTCCTACATGCTTGGAGCATGTACAGCTTATGTGGTGGGTTGACCCTGGCTGGACACGAGGTGACCACCAAAGCCACTCTATCACTCCCCTCCTCAGCTGGACAGGAGAGAAAACATATAATGAATGGCTCATGGGTTGAGATAAGGACAGGGAGAGATCACTCAGCAATTACCGATGCGGGCAAAACAGACTCAACTTGGGGAAATTAGTTTATTACCAATCAAATCAGAGTAGGATAATGAGAAATAAAATCAAATCAAAAAAACACCTTCCACCCACTCCTCCCTTCTTCCCGGGCTTAACTTCACTCCCAAATTCTCTACCTCCTCCCCTGAAAACAGTGCAGGGGGACGGGGAATGAGGATTGCAGTCAGGTCATCACACATTGTCTCTGCTGCTCCTCCCTCCTCAGGGGCAGGACTCCTTACAGTCTTCCCCTGCTCCAGCATAGTATCCCTCCTACAGGAGACAGTCTTCCACAAACTTCTTCAACGTGAGTCCTTCCCACAGGCTGCAGTTCTTCATTAACTGTTCCAGCATGTGTCCCTTTCACGGGGTGCAGTCCTTCAGGAACAGACCGCTCCAGCGTGGGTCCCCCACAGGGTCACAAGTCCTGCTAGCAAACCTGCTCCAGTGTGGGCTCCTCTATCCACAGATTCACAGGTCCTGCCAGGAACGTGCTCCATTGTGGGAACCTCCATGGGTTGCAGGGGAACAGCCTCCCTCACCATGGTCTTCATGACGGGCTCCAGGGGAATCTCTGCTCCAGTGCCTGGAGCATCTCCCTACCCTTCTTCTTGATTGACCTTCATATCTGCAGAGTTGTTTCTCTCCCATATTCTCAATCCTCTCCTTGGTTACAGTGAGGCAGGTTTTTTTCCCCTTCTTAAATACGTTATCACAGAGGTGCTACCACCATCGCTGATTGGGTTGGCCTTGGCCAGAGGCGAGTCCATCTTGGAGCCAGCTGGCATTGGCCTTTAGCAGCTTCTCATAGAAGCCACCCCTGTAGCCCCCTCATTACCGAAACCTTCCCACGCAAACTCAATACAGTCATACATGACCATCTGGTTTTTTCCAACTTCTTGATTCACATATATTATGTCTGCACCAACTCAGTACAATCCTTATAGTGAAGCTACTTAACTCACAACAAAGTTCTCATTCATTGATTCATTATTGATCTCAATATTGGAATGTGGAAAAATAACTTAGAAGAACTTAGCCTACAGGATAACTAATTTCTCGTCATTAATAGTTCATGAATCTTCCATAGCCCTCTACAACAATAAAATGCACATAATTTGGAATGGAGATACTTACTTCAAATAAATTGTTACGGCAGATAAGAACTATTCTTTCAAACCAAAAACTGGTTTCAGTTCCATTCAGTTGTCTTGAAACACAATCTCAAGGCCTTCTTAATTCAGTATGCACGGTTCAATGAAAACTATCCAAAGCTCTTCATGAGACCCCTCTAAATGGGGCACAGATGGTCCCTACTTCTGCTGCTGCTTGAGCAAGTTGTACTGACACTCTCTTTTCTTATGGTAGTAAAGGCTTTTGTAATTATGGCTAATGGAGAAATTCACACCATTCTGGCTACTGCACCACAATGACTGTTCTTGGGTGTAGTCACTACTGACCCTTGAATCTTACTTCCAAATGTTTTCTTGTATTGAAAAAAGTCATAAAAACAAACAAACAAAACACCCCAATCAATGATTCTCTGATCTTGTCATATGACTTTGAGAGGTTAAGACTTATAAAGATACAGACTGATTTCCTCCATGAATTTCAGAATGGTTAAAATGAAATCTTTTGGAAAGGTAGAAGTTACATGCAAAGTTAAACCCCAAGTTATCGAAATCTATTCATAGCCTGTTGTATTTAAGAAGTGCTCTCAGACCTTTCTGTCAGGAAAAAAAGATAAATGTGTACATAGAGAGAGCAAATGAGAAGAATAAAACAATAGCAAAGCCAAGAAGTGTGTCTTGTGCAACTGTCAATTTTAAAAGATTTCTCCACTTGGGAAGAATGAAATATGATAATATTTTTATAATACTGTTCATGTCAGACCCTCAACAGCATTTCACAATGGCAAACGTGAGTAAGCATTGTTCCCTCTGTTTTCAAGTGGCAAAAACAATACACAGATTAATTGTTCAACAGTAGCAAAAAATCAGGAATGGAACTGGAGATAGAACCCAGAGTTCTTAGTGCTAAAATCCAGACCATATAATCTTGCAGATTATATCTTTATTCTCAGAGTGGGCTCAAGGGAGATACATGCACACCGAGACCTACAGTTCGAGTATTTTCTGTCTTCCCTTTCAGATGCAGCTTGAATGAGAGTCAATGCACCCACAGTCTACTAAGGCAGAGTTATACTCCAAATATTTCTTGGAGAACTGAATGTAGTGCTTTTGGCTCCGTGTATGTTTGATATGTTGTTATAATTTTACCAAGAGGATTTAAGCTTGTGTGAAGATGTGCATCCGGTTTCTCCCCTTGCAGAAAGAGACAGGACACTGGTGTAGGTCTCCTAGCATAGACATGAAGTTTTATGGAGTGGATGGTAGAAGGTTCATGTCTTGAAAAACATATGCTGAATTCCTGCCTAAAGGACATACCGGGGAGTATTATACCTTGAATACACTTAGATGTACTGCATATTCCGTGTGCTTGCATGTTTGTCTGTGCTGTGTAAAATTTCCTTTTGTTTAGCCCATTCAGCTCATTTAGTTGCCTAAACTACGGAGAAAAGATTACAAAGGAGCTCCTGTGAGGTGTGCAATGTCCTCAGCTCATGGTGAAATTAATGGGAAATGAGAATACCTGTGCCTTCAGACATTCCCAGGAGTTATGTGGCCTGGGAAAAATGGATAAGGTCCCAGTTGATAGATGAGAATAATTGGGTCCTACTGTTTCTCAGACAAACTTCCAAGTTTTGTTTGCATGTTGATATATGGTCTCATTTCTAAGTAAAATACAAATACAATAGTTCAGTTTTTAAATTAGGTGAAAAAGTAACCGTTCAGACCAAGCTAGAAATGTAATGATGGTAATAATTTTGATTATTCACTTAGTTAATTACTCACTTTTAACATACTGCTTATCATCTGCAGGGTGTTTTGTGGACACCAATCACAATTCCAAGTCAAAATCTCATTGGAAAAAAGTGGACTTCCTGCTCTGGAGGCTTGTGGATTTATTTGTTTTGGAGCTACAGACACTGTTTTTTATTTTTCTTGCTGACAGCAGTCCTGTTTTAAATGCAAAGAATGATCCTAATGAGCTGATTTTTTGCTTTCTGAAAAGGATTCTGGAAAATGGGGACAGCCATGAAGATGCTGAGCTATCCTGCAATGTACGCAAGGAACATTTGTTTGATAACATAAGATAAGAGCAAAAGAATTAATGGCTTGGGGGTGCACTTGGCTTTCCAAACAGCACCAAGAGCCAATTACTATCATTTCCTTTTGGATCTCCACTCCAGTTTATGTGCTGAATTGCAGCACACCTGCTTTTTTGCAGAACACATCATGTTGATGTTGCACAGAATCAGTCCCATGCCTGAAACTTGAGATGAGCGGTTCTCCCCCTTCCAAGAATCCACTGCAGCTACTGCACAGAGCTGTGAGCCTCAGCTGCTTTGAATGGCAGCCTACTATGGATTGATTGCCAGGGCCGGATCCTCAGCTAATTCAGGGAACTTGAAAGGCCACGTAACTGGAATCCTTAAAGTAATTAATCTGTAGTTTTGACTGATCCCTGGAACTGGATTCAATTGGGTGCTACGTGATGTGTGTAAACCCCTTCTATTTACTCGCCAACTTGTTGGTTGCCAGTCTACTTGAATAGCAAAGATTCAGTAGGCATGGCCAACACGGGGAGAAGGTAAGGACTGGCCAGTGAGCCTGGCCTGTCTGTCAGCTCTGTGATGCAGTCCCACATGCTCCTCCCAGCTGCTGAGCGTCTTGACTGCGGCCCTCCAGCAGTCTCTCCTAATGATGCCTGCCTGCCTCTGATTCCTGGTCCTGCCCTTTCCCAGCACCGAAATGTTTTTCCTACACTGCTGCACTCTTCTCTCCCTTTATATCCTGACCTTACCTAATTCTTCGTTTTCTGACTACAGCCTGAGTTCTGACTATGATCTAACTTAGCCCTCTGGTTTGAGATAAACCTTCATAACTCAAATGGTTGACTTGATTCTACTGTTCACATTCCTCCTTTCTCTAGTACTCTGGGCCTGTTGTGGGCTTCAACCTACATTCTGCTTATTTCCTCTAACACCAGCAAATATTCTCCACATCCACCGAGGAAGTAGAAGGACCATCTTTGTCTCAATTTCTCACCAAACAAATCCAGGCTTGATATTAAGAAGTCTTTTCCAAGTATAAGAATAGATAGTTGTTAGAATAAAATACAAGTCATAAAGGGTTTCTGGAACACAGCATCCAAATCTCTAAGTCTAGTCACTCTTGATCTTTCCCCAAAGCAGAGAAATGTACTACCTGTCTTGTAGAGGTCATCTTTATCCCAACATTTCAGTGATGGTTCTCAATATATTAGATTTAACCCTTTTGTACATGAGGGCACCTCTTTCTACATCATTGAGCAATAATGAAGAAGAGAGACAGTGATGTATGAGTAGTATCACAAAATATTGCTCTATTATCTAAAACTGAAGCAAATATGCTTTTGGGCAAATAAACATATCCATAACACTCCCATTTCTTTTCTGCACTGTACGTTTTTGCTGTTGCTTCTCATACATTTATTAGGATATCAGGTTTTATTATAATTTTCTACGCATCTCTTTTTAGAGAGAAAAGATGGTCTAGCAATTGTTAAGGCACAAGGAAAGGCACAGAAAAGAATCTGGGTGCTATACTACTCTATGTCATTCTTCTATGGGCAGGTCTACACATGCCCTTTCTGTCGACCTATGAATCTTTCCGGATCTGAGTCAGCTATGGTCTGGAAGCCGTGTAGCTGTATTTGCACTCAACCTGAACTAACATGCCCTTCTGTTGGTGTCGTTCTAACACAACATGCCTTCCACAACAGAGCTAGTTTGTATTGTTTGGCCACAATAGTGTGTCAATGGAGTTGTTTTCTGCGTCTAATCACAGAAATGTGCCCTGAATCACAGTCACTGAATTTTGATACCTCACAGGCTTTGGAATACCTTGAGGCAATTTGAGCCTGACTTCCAGAGTGCTGATCCTCCAACACCCAAGGAGTGCAAAATGAAACGGAAAAGTCAGTTCTGCAGCACTCCATCCTATCAGATTTCATATATGAGCAAAGCAAACAATGCATATCTTAATGAAATGTTAATTAAAGTTTATAAAATATGCTGAAATAATCAAATGGATAGCACTGTGTGTGTATTGTAGTTTCATAATGAAGTGTTATTAAAAAATTATCATGATTTCTGTATACACATATCTGTTTTCCCTTTCTTCGAAACAAAGAAAAGAGAGGGTTTTTTTAATTTGTATCTGCTGTTTTGCTCATCTGAGTTATTTGTAATTCTGAACAGGATCCAGAATAATAATTTTGCTATCTCCCAGCTGATTATGTTAGAAAGGAATCTTTTTTTGCCCTTAATTGCATATACACAGCGTGTATAAACAATTCTGTCTACACTCTTCATTTAATTAAAAACACGGTATGCAAAATATGGATAAACATTTCCCCAAAAGCCAGAAGTCTTTGCTTTCATGGGCAGAATAGGATGCAGGCTCTGGGTCTGAAAAACTTCAGTTTTTTAGAACAATATCATTTGGCTTCAACCACAGAAATATTCCTGAAACAAAAGGGAAAACAAAAGCAGGCATCCCACTCCTGTTGCATAGCAAGCTAGATAAAACCGGAAAGATAAATATTCATAGCCCGCAGTGGAGGCATCTCTAGCAGGTTCTCTCTGGCCCCCTAGGGTGAGATGGTAGCCACAAGCAGGGAGATGCTGACGGCTGTACCACCTGATACTGGTGTGATTAGAGGACACCCAGCTTCCTGCAGGATTAGTTATAATGTATTGTACTGCACTTTTTGTTCATCAAACAGCAGCTGCTAAGAGATGTAGCCTTCAAGAGCATACAGCTGACCCCACCTGTTACATTTCACATCTCCGTGTAGTTTATTGTCTAGGTATGCCATATCTTTGGTGTAGTTTATGATTTCTCTGTCCCAGACTCCAAGCAGAATGCTTTGCATCCATTTTTGACTTGCTCTGCAAAGAATGTTTATATGGGATTTCACTTTTAAAATACACAATACCAAAAACGTGGTTTTGTGCAAAGGAGAAACAACAATTTTCTTTCACCACAGTTCATTCTTTCCTCGTTTGAGAACAGTACGTTACAATTACATGGAGACACTTCACTGAATTCTCCTTAATGTCTTTCTCTATAATTTATCTTCAGTTATGTTTACTATAGCTGTTCACAGGTTTAAAGGTTTGTTTAATATGCAAAGCATTTCGACATGGGCTAATGAAATAATTCATAAAACTATGTAATGTTTTAAAAGAATCCTAAAATTAAATATGATCACTGCTAAAAGATGTAATGCAGAAGCATAAAATATGTATGAAATTATGTAAATACACTGGAAAACGTCTTCCAGCTAAACTTGTCTACCAGCTTTCTGAAGGTTTGCCAAACTTGAAATAAAAGCCACATTGAGCAGAATGTTTAGACATCTGGATACCTTTCCTTTAAATTCCAGGAAAATATTCTGTATCTAGTTTGAACTACAGCTACCTAAGTCGCTATTTCCACTACAGTCAAAATAGTTATTCTTTGTAATTTCCTGTTTGTCATATTACTTCTCTTCAACCAGCTGATCAAAGATACTCTCAATATTTTTGTAACTGTTTTTCCTGCCTAATTTTCTAGTTAGTGTTTTAACAGGCTCAAGATTGCAAGCCAACTTTTTTTGTTTGGCCTGTTCAGGCTTTCAGTCTTTGGACTTCATTCCACTGCTTGTGCTGTACAATTTATTAAAATGAATTGAACAGCGCAAAAAAATATTAACAAAGTTCAGCAGTTCACCAAATTTAATGTTGAAAATTATTTCTGCAGTCATGTTCATGTCACAGGAAATTCCTTGAATACTGAATCTATCTCAGGCAATTTTAACCAGTAAAAAAGCTAGGAAGCAGGCCTTATACCATTCTGTGGCACTTCTGTTTTAAAGGTGGTTTATATCGGTTGGTGAAAAAAATGAAAAAAAAAAAAGTTTAATTTAGCTTAATCACACAACAAATACTTGATCTTATTGTACTTTCACTAAAAACCTTCCAGACTGAGCTTAGGTTTTGTTAACCTTTACTTAGTTTACATAAATAAAGCACAAACAAGCATGCTAGTTTAGTTCTCTTACTATATGGGGTTGCAGAGTTTTCTTAGGTTCTACACTTCTCACAAATCAGAAATCACACCTGCTGAACATCAGTGAGATATAAAAGCAAGATTATTAAGATTAATGTGTGATTAATTAACCCCTCATACACTGCTCTCCTACATATCAAAACATCAGCAAGAAATGTACGATAAAGTCATCATTAAAACGATACACAGTTTAAAGATAATACAGAAACTAGTTATGTTAACTAACAGTGTCCCATGCAAAAATTTTCCTGATAGAGCAGGTTCAGCTTCTTATTTCAGGACTCAGCAGATGATAACGTAAATCTGTCACAAAACATGCGAAAACCAGTCAAAATTTCATTCTAGGTGGAAACATCTTCTCAAAGAAGTACAGTGGTATTTACTGACAATTTTTTTAGTTTCAATTCAGCTTTTATAGGTCACTCTGTGAGACAGAAGTCAGTATGGTCCATTACATTTAAAAGTAGTTTATTAAATTTAATTTTGATTACAAAACATATAGAAATATAGACATAAACCATCGTATTTCCCTTGAACCCGAAGATCTATATCCAAAACTAAATTTGCGAAGGTCTTCACTCTAGTGGGCCTGCATTTCTTGTATAAAAACATATTTGAATTCCACATGCTAACAATATACATGTGGGTTACGTAGCTCAGGTCCATCCTGGTGAATGTATACAGTGCAGCCTTGGAAGCTCAAACTGATGAGTAAGTACTACCCGTGTGAAAAGGCATTTTGACATAAAATGGGTTTCTTTGGGTATGCTTTTACTGTGCAAACAGGGCCTCATTAGAGGTCGGTATTTCACTGCACAGGATGTGTGGTGGAACTGTCCCTGGAGTCCTTAGAGCTACCTAATCCCACTGTATCCTAGTCCTATAGGAACAACTCGCGATATCTCTTTTATTGCACACATCATATTTGCAAATATGGTCTACCAGCTTAGAAAAAAGTACAACAGTTAGTAACTATGCACAAATTTTCTTTTTTAGTTAGAAATTGTCTATTTAGAAATGCTTATCATGTGATAGAAAAAATAAATTACTTGTGTGTAAGAGAGTTGTCTGACCTGCCAATTAACAAAGAAAATTGGGTCAGATGTACAGCAAGTAAATTAATTACCTGAATATGACTAGCTGGCATTTGACAAAATAACGTCGCATGAATAGGAAGCCCAATCCTGTCAACAAGGCTGAAGGCACTTAAAAGAAAGAAGAAAAGAAACAAAAGCAGTAAATATAAAGACAAAAAGAAGTAAGCAGAGCAGTAGGGGAAAATTTGCTGAAGACTACTACTATTTTTCTCCCATGGCTTCACTTTGTCATAAAAAAGCAGAATGAATTGTGTAATTCTGATAGACCAGCAGTGTCAAAAATATATATTACATGTGGAAAAAAATTAATGCAATATTTAATGCAGCTAAAACCACTTGATTTTGGGTTCTTCTAGTAACATTACCTGAGTCACATTGCATATATGTGTAGGTTTTTTTGTTTTGCTTTTCTGATTGCATATATTGGTTGAAGGGCATGGAGGGCATAGATCATACAAGAGGAATAAATTAAAATTTCAAATCTTAATCTCTGTTATTACTATGGAGTTGATTTCTCTGCAGTCTGTATTTCTGTCAGGTTGGTCAGAGAAAAACGCTTATTCTGATGTCATGAAATACAGTGAGTGCTGCGATGCTGGTGCATGCTCACAGAAATTCTACAAAACATATCTGTATCTAGGGGTCATCAGTGGATTTTATTCTCAGAAACAGATGAAAATGTGTTAATTTCACAGAGCAAGTGAGATGTGGGGCCAAATTACCTGCTTGAGGTCATAGTAGAAAGCTTAAGTAATGTTATTTAAAGCAAATTCAAACCACATCAAAAAGTCTAAAACTTGAGGTATCTATTTGGGTCAAAGTAAGGCCACAATGCTTTCCTCCTATGGTCACTTATTTACTGATTATGGCAGCTGGTGCTTCTCCCCCTGTTTTCTTCAAAGCCTGGAGGTATGTACCTTCTCCCTTTCCAAATGCTGCTCAGCTTGAAAAGCAGCACAGTTGATCCCTGAGAATTTCCTCCACAAAATTTTGCATATTTGCTCAAGAGGAAAGACCAGAAGATAAAGGGAGCAAAAAAGGATTTTAAATCCTGGAGAGCCAAGCTATTCTTCAGAAGGTGCCTCCATACTGGCCCCGGGGCACCTTGAACGGCAGCCCTAGCACCCAGCAAGGTGGCAGCAATTACTAGGACGTGTTCCTGGCAGCCAGTCTTTGCTGATCTGGTACAACACAGAGAGCCAGGAAAAGCAACTGTTGCCCATGATTATGTGTCTGCTTCTGTTGGGAGGAGAAGTGGTGACTGAGTGTCTTTTTTTTTTTTTTAGTTTTGGGGTTTTTTTTAATCCTTTTCCATTATGTTTCAAAGATTTGTTCCAGACTAGTAGCCTATGGGCTGGGGAGATGAGAATTCAGTCAGATATAGAGCACACAAAAAAGTGTGACAAATTGCAATGACAAGGTTGTGTTAGTAGCTTATGATGTAGTGAAATGAAATCCTGAACCAGGGAACACAGACAGTGGTGTGCTATGTGCTATAGCCATCCCAGTTCCAAGAGAGGGGGAGGAGGGTGCAACTGGGGTAGGAGCACTGAGCCAGTAAAATCACCACTGCCATTACTGACAGCCTGTAACACACCGCTCATCAACAAATTAAGTCATTTTTCTTGCACTCAATATCAAGGAGTAGAGTGATGCAGTTGGTATTTAAACATCATGAAATATGTTATTAGACACGCACAGCTGGAAGTAAAGAAATACAATGTTTTGGTCAGAAGCTTTCAACCCTGCTGGCTGAAACATTTAACATTTTACTTCCATCTGGGTATCTTACAGAACTGGCTTGAACTTAGTACTTCACACTGGAACATCCAAGAACTCTGGGGAAAACACTCACTTTTAAAAAATATTCTGTCTTCACTACCAGGCCATTTTGTCTTTCTGTATAATAATCATAAAAGGGCTTAGCATAAACCTTCCAAAAGGTTGAGCTTCATTTCCTCTTAGCTAGTAACCAAAACTATCCCAGTCCTAACCACCATTGTGCCTGAGCATCTTACATGATGAGCACCTCCATAGGTTTTATTCTTGCAGCCAGTAAGACGGAGAGGTGTTGATGCCATTTTTCAGATGGGGAACTGAAACACGCAGCTGACTAAGAGGCTTGCCCAAAAGTTCACTCAGTCTGTGACTGACCCAAGAATGGGAATAGTGTTCTTTCAGTGCTCTCTCACCCAAACTAATCCTCCTAAATTTCCAAAATCTAAGGGAAACATAGTTGTAAAGGCCAAACAATCTGAATCACTAGCACACCCTGCCCAGAAAATGCCATACAGGGACGATACAGACCCCTGGCACTGACTGATATTTATATTTTCTTTGTCCCAAGAATTCTTTCTGTACCATGCACTGTATGAACACAAACAAAGGCAGGATCCCTACTTTAATGTGTACTACTTTGCCATTTGTTGATATCTGGTCTATCCACTTCCCAACTCTTCCGGACTCCTCGAAAAAGAAATATTCATAATTTTTTCATGAGCCATTCCCCCAAAGAATGATGGATTAATTGAATTTTAATCTCTTTACTCTGAAAAATAGTTCTTTTTACTATACTCTAAAGACATATCTCAAGCCTAACTTCCTGAGCTTTCTCTCTTCACATTTGCTACATTAATAACTAAATGATCACACTTAACAGAGCAACATTTCCAATATTTAATGTCACTTCACATACATTTACTCTTCTGTTTGAAACTAAATGGAATAAAGAATCCGTATGCATCTTTTGATAAAGTGACATACATTTATGTCCCTGTAGAAGAGTGAAAACAAGGGAGTAATACCTCATATTCTTTCAAAGCCTCTTCATTCTGCTTTCTGAATTTCTTTCCACTTCAGACAGTAGAGTATCCCTCACAATTTTACATGAGTTTATTCTACTTTGCCCTCAGATTTTCAAGTTCTGGCATATTACAGAATTTTGTTGTATACATATGGCAATATGGAAGTCCTTAGGGGAAATTTTGGCATCTGAATAAAATGCAGCTTTGTTGTTCGAATTGTTCAGCAAAAAAGAACGCTGAACGTCTTTTCTTGCCAATCAAGAGGGTGTTGAGTTTCTGGTTTGAAGAAGCAGATGCAGAAAGAGCTCTTAACAAAAAGAATATGGGGATGTGACATTATTAGCTAAATAAGTACAGTCCTGGGGAGAAAATGCCAGGTGATAGCACGCTTTTTAATCTGGGAGAGAAAAGTTCTAACCAAACAGGAATCAATAATTGGAAACTGAAGCCACCCACCTCCAAATTAGAAATCAGGCACAGATTTTAAACAGTAAGAATAATTAACTAATGAAACAAACTACTGAGGAAAGCAGTAGGTTCTCCATCTGCTCATCTTTACCAATCAAGACCAACTGCCTTTTCTTTTTTTTTTTTTTGGACAAGTTTTACTCAAACACAAATTAGCACACTTACTACAAGGGCAACTGGGTGGAAATCTGAGTCTAGATAAGCTAAAGATTCCTTCCTGCAGGTCGCAAAATCCTAATTAAAAAGGTGCTGTACCTTACCTAATTGAAACAGTAATATTAACATAGGAAACTGAAGAGCAATCCAGGGTTTCCAGTACAAAAATATGCCTTTTTGTGTGCCTAATGCGAAAGGTTCTCTTATCAGTAGTCATGATACTAAAACCAGAGATTGGGAAGATTACTTCAGTCCATCATACGCTCCTTGGTCAAAGCCAATATTTGAGCCTGAAATTAATCCTAGCACAGAGAAAGTAAGAATGCCGATAGATTATTAACAAGAATCGTTATGGATAGCTAAAGAATCAGCAAGTAAATTGTGTTTTATAATGTCAGGTTTTAAACTGCTGAACACTCATTTAGAGAAAAATAAATTCCTCTGTTCTTAGATCAGTCCTCTGTCCATATGGAAAAGAGCGGTGCCCTTTTAACTGTCTCAAAATTGTCTGAGTAAAATTATTGTTAACAGCTCTTCTAAAACCAGCTCAGGTGCTAGTTAGATAAAGGCAAAACAATGAGTAAATGAAAGTTTGTCAATCATAGAATCATGGAATCGCTTAGGTTGGAAGGGACCTTTACGATCATCAAGTCCAGCCATTAATCTAGCACTGCCAAGTTACCACCAAACCGTGTCCCTCAGCACCACATCTACACATCTTTTAAATACCTCCAGGGATGGTGACTCAACCACTTCTCTGGGCAGCCTGTTCTGAAGCTTGACAACCCTTTCAGTGAATAAATTTTTCTTAATATCCGTTCTAAACCTCCCCTGGTACAACTTGAGGCCATTTCTTCTTGTCCTGTTGCCTGTTACTTGGGAGGAGAGACCAACTCCCACCTCTCTACAACCTCCTTTCAGGTAGTTGTAGAGAGCTATAAGGTCTCCCCTCAGCCTCCTTCAGGCTAAACAACTCCAGTTCTCTCAGCCAGTCCTCATTAGGCTTGTGAAACTTGTGCTCGAGACTTTTCACCAGCTTCATTTCTCTTCTCTGGACATGCTCCAGCACCTCAATGTCTTTCTTGTAGTGAGGGGCCCAAAACGGAACACGATATTCGAGGGGGGCCTCACCAGTGCTGAGTACAGGTGGATGATCACTTCCCTAGTCCTGCTGGCCACACTATTCCTAATACAGGCCAGGATGCTGTTGGCCTTCTTGGCCACCTGGGCACACTGCTGGCTCATCTTCAGCTGGCTGTCACCAACACCCCCAGGCCCTTTTCTGCCGGGCAGCTTTCCAGCCACTCTTCCCCAAGCCTGTAGCGCTGCATGGGGTTGTTGTGTTCTCTAGAATGAGACAGAAGTCTAAACTAATCTACAATAAACTTCCTCTAAGAGAGATAAGGATGAATAATGCTGGCTGATTTACTCTGTTTTGCTGTAGAACCAAGCTAACCAGGTCTGAGGGAAGAAAAAGGGGATCAGAAACTTGAACACAATGGTTCTGATCTTCATAACAGTTCTTCCATTGGAAGGAGAATACAGGCTTCTAAACTAGATGCATGCTGTAAAAATCCAAATGTACATGCACAAAAACTGGGTTAGGATTATACAATGAAAACCTTTATATAAACTAGAGTCTGCTTGAGACAATAGTGTAAATGATTAATTATTATAGCAAATTTTAAATAGTAATTAATTGCAAATGAAGTGAAAATTTATATGAAAATAAAACTGTCTTTGTTTTTACCACTTAGGTGTGGTCCTGTAAATGATGTTATAACCACACATTGGTGATATATTCTTGATATAAATTTGAAGAGACTTTTATACTAACTGCATTGTTCATAGTTTAAAGAATCCTTCGTAGTGCCTGGTTTACAAGTTGAATTTGAATATTTTGTTCAAGGTAATTCCTTCCTGGAGGAAAAATGAGTACAGTTAAGGGCATTCTTAGTCTTATTTTAATTTAAAGTATGTCAATTATTAAACCAGAAGAGTCAGGATTAGTTTGCCTTTGACATTTAGTATGTTCTTCTGTTGATCCTGATAAGTAGGAACTGTGAACATCAACTACACTGAGAGAGACTTGGGGTAGCAGTCAGTCTTACAAAGTGCAATGTGAAAGCAGTCAATTGCCTGGGGACTAAGAAGGTGATATGGTAGAACTGGGCATATCTCAGAGCTGGTGATGAGTACAGGGCAAACCTGGAGTCTTAAAACTGATGGAGGTGCCAAATTTGATGTACAATGAAACAAGGAGAGAGGTGATGTTAAAAGAGAAGAAGATACTACAGAAAGTCGGCTTGGTTGAACCTATACTGATATCAGGAGCTTAATTAATTTTGAAGGTGAAAGTTGTGGTATTATTTACTTCAGCTTCTTTCCTGTGAACCCCCTACCTGTGTCTTAGATTTATCCATTGAATAGGATGGACCTCTTGCATGAAGGCTGGACACTGTCTAACACAAAAAGCACACAATTCTTTTGAGTTTTGTAAAAAGAGGGGGTTTTTTCTTTGGCACAGCAGAAGTAAGCAAAATTTCCCCCAGCTTAGGTTTTATAAGAGGCCTGGGGAGCATTGTCTCAAGAAAATGACCTTGGGATAAAGTGTTAAAGATTTTTATTTTTTTTTTCCCCCAAAATACCGAGAAATCCCTATTAAAGACTCAGAATCCAGGGCTTTACAACATTATATATGAACCCTTTGGCCACATCTTCTTTCTGAAAAAAAAGTATTTTTCCTACTAATTCTGGATCCAAACCTTAACATCTGTTTTCCCCCTCCTAATTTCGTACTCTCACTATTTTGTCATTTTTATTGTCACTGTACAGAGAGAGACTGATCCATAGACAGGTTCATTTTTCCACAGTTGTGCAATCCCAGTCACTTTCTACTCTGTGTAACAATAGATTTTTTCACAAGAAATCTGTGGTTTCCATGTATTAATCAATGCCTGTATACAATCTAATCTGTTTCAGCTTTCCTCACAACTAAACAGGTAAAACAGTTAACTATAAAGCAAATTTCACTGCTTTCACAGTCTAGGTTTCCTTACGTGCGGTGCAGGGAATAAGGTAATTTATTATGAATATTATTTACCTCCTACTGTAGGTGGTCTATATATTCCTGTAAATGTTTACCATTACCCTGCTCTAGTTAACCAGTAAAACACTGAACAGAAACAGGTCACTGTATACTTTTCATATAAATGACACTAAAGGACTCTTTTTCACTGGCCTACACAGTACTATAAGTACTCAATAATGAAAACATGAAATGGGTTCTATAAATGTGCTCCTAACATATAAAAGAATATATATTGGCTGAGAAGCTTGGACATACCGAGAAAGTATTTTTCTAGAATGTGATCAAATCTTTAAAATTGGCCCATGGAGAGAGACGAAGCTAACGTTGCTTACAGTTCCTCCCATGAAATCCCCCAAAATTGCAATAATAACAAAGCTGTGAGACTCTTTTGTCCCACTCCCAGGCCTCTCTATTTCTTCACACAGTCTGTAAGTCCCCATGTTTTGGACATACAACTTGAGGAGAGAAGAAGGTATGGGAGAGGGGCTGTAGGATGGGAGGCAGGTTTGGGGACAAAGGCAAGGCTATGGCAGCAAGCTGCGCCTGGGAAGAGCTCAAATTCAGAGAGCTCCCAGTGGCAATATGATGCCGCAGCCTCGTGCTGCGGCACTCACAGAGCTCTGGGTGCCAGATGTAACCGGCTGGTGAGTCCATCAGCTGCCCCTGGCACTGGGCCATGTCGCAGCCCTGGGAATGCCTCCATTGTCAGATATCTATGGCATGAGACTGCCAGATCTTCTCCTCCTGTCAGATGCTGCTGCTTCATACTTTAGAGATCAGTCTTGCACCCGCTACTATCTAGATTTATTTATTCATTCATTCATTTATATATTTTCTGCCCCAGACTTCAGTGGAATCAAAGTTGGGACATTAATTTCTCATCTGAAGAATTCAAATGGGAACCCTTAAGTGTATCTCCTTCTCTACTGTCCAAGTAAAATGTTACTTCCAGAGAAACTGGGAATAAATACATCATCAGACAGAGCTGCACATGGTAGGAATCTAGAAGAGTGGCAGGCTGTCTGCAGCCCCCTTTCCTCCCTCTTTGCTGGCTAAGGCTGCCAAACTCAATAGCCTGTAAAAACAATACATTAAAATGCTACCACTGACTTAGAAGTACTATCAAACCCATACAGTGCACTCTTTGCACAAGCTCATTTTCCACAGGCAGAAAAATCAAAGAATCCAATAATAATGGAAAAATCATCTGAGAGAAGGGGAGGAAAAGGAGGCACAAAAGAAAAGAAGGTCCTCTGCTAGGAAGCAGAGAGAAGTTGGAGTCACTTGTAAGTACTCACAGTCCCTTGGTAGTAACAAAGTAGATCAGGCTAATTGCTCTCCCTGTGCACAGTCAGTTTGGCACTCAGTGACACAAATGTCCATCATTCCAGGAAGAAACCTGAAATAACTTCCTCAACCAGAATTTTTAAAAGGTGAAATAACTAAAATTCCCCTGTGTCCTCTGCTGTCCCTGCCGCTTTTGTCAGTCAAGGTACCATCAAAGAAAATAACTACTTGGTCTGTGGAACAGTTACAGTCCACTTCTTTTTTTACAAATTACATGAACAGGTAAATTGAGGCAGGGAATGACTAAGACTGTAGTTTGCTTTTTAGCCATAAGCTACCTCATGAGAAACTGAGCTGTAACAGAGCTTCCTCTTATGTTAGGGACTCAGCATCACATGCACAATACCTATGCATCGTCCTTTTTAGAGGAGGGAGAAAGCTTGTGAGGTTTCACATATCTTGCACCTGATGGGAGGGTAGAGCTGTTGTGGAGAGGACAGCAGCTGTGTTGCCCACCTGAGAGTTCATCTACTCCATTGCTTCAAAGACGTCGTTAGCTCTGGCTGAAGACACAGTCTGTAGATGTATTTTCCCATGTTACTTGGGGTCATATTAAACTTCCGGATGTCCTGTTTGTGCTTGCTAAAGCCTGTAGTGTTCTGCTTTCTTCACAAAGTGCCAGCTGCAGCTCTGAACTCCACTGCTCTCTTGATGATCTCAGTGGGACAATTGATAAGCTCCTGAAGAAAGCCATAGATGTCCTATAAAACGCAGTGCAGACCTAGCTCTTGCATCTCTTAGGTATGCGTGCAAAGATCTCAATCTTGATTTCCCAACAGAATAAAGAAAAAAGCTTGCATGCCGCAAGTCCAAAATTCTCTTACTGCATTCAGCACCTTACAAAGCTCTGATAAGAATGAAAATGTAATAGTGAACATTTATATCTATATCAAGCCATTCATTCTAAAGGAACAATTTTTCTAGAGAGAGGGAGACAGGAATTAGTTAAATGAAACGAAATATGGCCACTTCTGCAATGGAGCGCAGCAAATGTGTAACTCTACACAATAGTTGAGGACAGCCAGTAAGGGAGGATATTATGCCCAGCTGAAAAAGTGTTCTCTGATTCATGAATATAGTTTAGTTTTGTTCCATTTATGTGGTGTCTGTTTCCCTATCCAAGCAGCTGGTACACAATGGTGAAAATCTGCTTTCAGTTTTAATCGCAAAGGCACTTTAGTTTCAATCAGAAATGCAGTTTATTTTTTTCAACAAAAAATGAGAAAGCCCTGACATTTTCAAAACACATAGCTTATATCACAAAAAGGTTGCTTAATCATGTACTCTGTTGTTGGACCACTTTCATCTTTTAAATGTTTCTGAGAAGAACCTGCTTTCATTCCAGGTTAGGGTGCAAAAGCATATAAATCTGCAGGCATGCTGCTACGAGGGTGAGGTCTGGTACAGGAAGCACCTGCTTTTAACAGAAGTTCGAGCCGGAGATAAGAAGGTAAAGATCATCCTGGGTTTTAGCAGCTTTTATCCAATCAGAGGCCAGGATTTTCTAGCCCACGCTAATAATTATTATTTAAGCATGACAACCTCAGATAATTTTGCTTCCTTGCACTAAATCTTCCTTGGATCTTGTGATACAGCAGCTCCTGTATCTGGGTCGTTATTCATTGTTATACAGTATAATGCCACTGAAGGATTAAGATGATATTAGCAAATGCATTATGAAGCCACAAGTAATCAAGCTTAATGTAGAGTGAGATTTGGAAGTAGAAAGTATTCAGACTAAGATGTTAGCAGTGCGTTATGGAAATGGTTTAATCTCTGGTTATAAGTAGCTAATATATGCTGAATTTTAACATCAGTGTGCAACTTCGATTAGCATCTCCTAAATACATAATCCCCATAGCAATCCCACTAAAAAATGGGAGCTTAATTGTCGCCTTACAGTCTAGTACCTTTCACCTACACATAATGCTACCATGATGGCTTTTCAAAACAGCAAGAAGGAGAAGAAGAAAGAAGAGAGAAGAAAATCAACCAGAAGAATTTGTCGGCAAGACACTTTAACATCCGTTTCAAAAGTCATAGATTACAATTTAAAATGGAAGTCCCCTTTTGAACAAAGAAGGAAAGGTTATGAGAAAATACAGTTTGAAATTATTGATGTATAAAGCCATACGTGATTGCATCTGTCCTATAGCTCCCCCAAATGCACCAAATGGATATTGCTGAAACCTCATGGAAATAAGAGCAAGAGGAGATTTGACTACAGTGATTCTCATTACTGCTTAGAATGCAGGTTGATGTGTCTCACATGGAATATCTGCTTTTCTCATTCAGCCTACTTTATGGACTGAGTGTCAGATGGGCAGTATGTGTTCTGCTCAGATAACCTTGAAAACATGTAACAGTCATGCAAATTATAATTCTAGAAAAAGAAATTAAGTCAATTGACCATTGATTGTTCTTTTCCTTTATCCTACTCTCTCGTATAAGCATCCAAGTGTAATGATTGTGAACTCAAAGGATTTCTGTTTCGATGCACTTTATCTTTGCAGGTAATGAAGTTAGTGGGTTCAGTGTTAGTTCTTTAGGTTTTCTGTGTTGTTTTGGGTTTGGGTTGGGTTTTGGGGGTTTTTTTGTTTGTTTGTTTTTCTTTTTTCCCTCCCAGCAAGGACTATTTAAAAATAGTGCAGAAATTATCTCTTTTCTAGCATTGAAATTTCTGTCTCTGAAGATATGTACTCAATGTTACACCACAGCATGAAGCAAATGACCAGAAACACGGATGTGATAAAACAAAAGCTTTAACTTGGCTAGAACAGTAGTGAAGCACGTGAGATGTTGCAATTTATTATTACAAACAGGCTTATATCCTGATCAGATATTGTTAATGACAGCAGATTCACTTCTCTAGTTTATGTGTTGGTCTTGGGGAAAGATAGTGCAATATAACTTCCCACCCCCACCTCTACTTCAAGGCCTTTTTGGCATCAAACGAATCAGCCCTTTTATTAAATTACCTTCTCTGAGATTCTCCAAGAAATATCCTTCGCTTCCTTCATTCAGTTTTTCAGAGCCAGGGTGCTGATGACACTCAGAAACCTCTTGGTATTTTTACAGATTATTTCTTCTTCATCGATTCTGTATGTCAGAATTGATTCCCGAACATATTTATCTACATTTTGTTAATTGTAATTTAAAATTGTATTCTAAAGGGTATACATTTAGACTACAGTAATTTTGAAGGCGAGGAGTTATTTCATTGGGTTGTCACTCCTTCCAGAAATCAAACCCTCCCTGTCATATATAAATAGATTGCTTGATATACATGCAATATCCTGTCGGTGTCATGCACTCTTTTCTTTAATCTGACTGACATAGCACATAATAAAATGCTCGCTTCAATATATGTCTGTTGCATTTTGCCTAATTCTGGGCTTAGTTTAATATTAGTCATGAATATTTCCTACAACTGGATATGAATTTGAATATATAAAAGGCACATTTTATGTTCATGCTGCAGCACTTGCTTCTCCCATATATTTTATTGCTTTCCCTGCTTGTGATGAATTAAGTCATCTGAAGAAAAGAACAGGAAGCAACAGGGACTATAGCCGTTATCTTTATCCACAGGCCAGGTGTAGCATGTGAGAGGGAGAATTGCATTCTTTGCACTTTATTTTCCATAAGTAACTCACAGCAGTGAGCTGGAGGGAGCCATCCTCTCCAGTGGCCATTGCAAGAGGAAATGCAAAATTCCAGCATATTAAATCTCAGACTTCTTTTCATACAAAGGCACTTGATCAGAATATATCAGCAATTTTATTCCATATAATTTATATGGATTGTTTTTCAGGGGAGACAGAGATTGGGTTGACGTTTTGTTTCTCTTCTGTCCTGCTGCATATCTAAAGCAGTATCTTCTTCGGGTGAAAAGCTGTTTCCGATCTGTGCCCTGGATGCTTAGGTGCCTGTCTGGGTTTTTTATAAGTGTATTTTTACATACTGTAATGAACAGAAAAATATTGTGACTTTTTCAATATTTCTGCCAGGGAACATTCCTAAACATTCTGAGAACGATTTCACCAAGACAGTACGTGTACACAACAGTCCACTTCTCATAGGCATATAATCGAAAAAGGTCTCTAAGGAATCTGGAAAGTGCTGATGAACCTTTTGCTTTTTCTTCTTTCTACCTTGTCTTCTTCTTGTATTTAGTGCCAGAAGCAGACAAAAGGTGAACCTTTCTTTTAAAATGCCTGTGAGCTCTATTTCATAAAAATATACAGAACTTGATCAACAAGGGGAATCGAACCCTTCCCTGCTGGTTTTTAAGATACCTCGTGCGGTCAAATCTTCCCGACTGATTTTCGAACAAATGGCCTAGTGCTTAGGTCTGTGGTATTAACTATTCTCTCCAAACATCTACTCTCAGTTTAATCATTTTATTGAACTGATCTTGAGGGTCATTTTGGCCCTGGTTTCTGGTTGTTTGCTGGATACAGACATTCAGATTTCCTTGTGGGAGGATGTGGATGACTAGTGAGGAAACCGTCTTAATTCTTCCATGTTATATAATAACTGCCTTGGACAGTAGTTATTTTTATTGTAATTGGGGATTTCATATGGATTCTGAAGATGTCCATCTATTTTTTATGTTTCTGAAGATAAGAATGCATTCAACAGAATACCTTTAGAAAAATAAAATTATTGAACCGTACTTTTGCTTCTATTATTGGACTAGGTACTTAAGCATCTACTCTTATAGCTGAGAAGGAAGAATTAGGCAGCATGTTCAGAGACACATTTTTATTAATTTGTGACATTTTCACCTTTTCTATGGTTATTTGGTCATCTGAAACACATACAAGCTGAGGTGGGTTTAGCTTCTTCCTTTTTAAAGACCAGGAAATTAATGTTATAAAAGGGAACAGAAGCAATGGCTGTCATTTCTGTGCTTCAGCAAGTCAAAAATGTTTAACGTACTACGGCGTTGCTGGCTTGCTATGCCACCTACCAAGGCCTGCACATAACTTGTTGCTCTTAGAAAGTCTATTTCACCATTTGGCAACAGATAGTTCTTTTTTCACAATGCCCAAAATGGAATAGAGTCTCAGACTCTCTTTCAAAACTGCCTGTGTTCCCCTTGTTTTATTTGTCATACAGAAGTACAGTCTGTTCTGTCTACATATTGGGTGACCTTGCCTCCCTATGGATAGAAATGATGGAAAAAATGAACCAGTGTCTAAAACAGATTAGATGCCAAACCTAGTTAGATCTTGCCTAATCCTATAAAAGTATGTCAGTTAGGGACTTACTTGACCTAAGGAAAAAAAGATCTGAAAACACTATCCTAGCTGATTACTTATTCAACTTGATTATATTGCAGCCATGGCTTTATTACAGCAGACAAAGTATGGTCATGCAAATCTAGCCCACTTTCCATCACCCCATGGTAGGCATCCACACAACATGTTAAAATGTATTTTTATTCAGCAATGCAACCAACCTAGAGCAGATTAATTGCCAAAACAACACAGTGAAATCCAAACAGAAATTACTTCCTAGTTAGACAAGGCTTTTGTAATAGTGTCCCACATTGTTCTTGCTGAGTGATTCTGACATGCTTGAGAAGTTTTATGGCACTAATGACACTATTACAATTGTTCTACAAATCCTGAGTTACTTTTTGCCATTGTCTTAATACCAACGGGGTTTTATATATAATTATTGTCAACACGTATCTGTCAAGATAATTAAATAATTTTTAGATCGTTCATTCTTTCCTTCTTTCTTTCATTTAGAAGAAGACAAATGATCAAATGTGTGTGTGCACAGAAAAAAATGGAAGAACCTTTGAAGAAAGGTTTCTCTCTCCAGCAGTAGAACATAGTGGATGTTACACGCTGGATTCAGTGTTATTTTGGTGAATGCTATAACAGTCAAATTAGCTAACCCAAAGGGAATGAAAAAGGTGTTTAGAACTAGTGACAGTACTTCAAAAAATGAGGCTGGGTCAAGCACTATATGAGCACTAAAGCGAGTATGGAGTATAATAAAGCAACTTGTTTTTTTGAATAGCTGGGCACAGTATAGGTAAGCCTATTGTTCCCCAAAGGCTGCTTGCAGTTACTGTTAACGCACTTCTGTGCTTTTACCAGAGCCTTCAGTAGCTGTGACAGTGCTTGCAAATGTGATGCTCATGACAAGTCTGTCTGCTTCTAAAGCATGTGAAGAAAGCTGAACACTTTTAATAATACTAATGGAGAGATTATCTTTAGCTTCTGATTTTTTTCCTTTTGAAAATAAAAGTGGGAGGTTTGTTTTAACGCTCTGCCCTTTTCAGAAAGGTTATAAGAAGCAATTGAGCCCCTCTGCAAAAAGCTTCCCTTTTCAAGTTTTCCACTTAATTAAAATACCACATTTTAGCTCGCTAGAAGTGAATTCTTCACCACTACCTTTTAGAGAAATAAAAAAATAAATAATAGCAGCAATCCTCTGTCAGTATGAAAGTGTTTCTGTTAGTTTGTATGCACAAAGGGATAATTATATACTTTTAAAGTCCCCATTAAAGAGCCAAAAACTGTTCTACAGCTTCTTTATTAAAGATATCTGAATACTGCATATAGCATTAAAGGCTACAAGAGTAGCCAATTAGACTGCATTAATATGCAAATTTCTGCAGAAAAGAAAGTGTAAAATGTTTTGAGATTATTTAGGAGTGTAAAAGAAAGATTGGACTTATGGGCTAAAATGATGCTGTTAGGCACATGTGGATGCACATATGTATGTTGCCTCTAAAGCACGAACACCACTCGTTTTTGCTGCTAAATAAAAAAGAGTGTAATCAAAATCTTCTGATTGCTTTTTTTAAAGGATAAGAAGTTATCCTGAATGAAAATTATTTAGTTAATATTCCAAAATAGGAAGGATTTCACAGAGATTCAGCAGACGTGTTATGGATCACATTTTTCAGACATCTCCTAATGCTTTGCTAGACCACTGTTTTGTAAAATGCATAACAGAGCATGATTACCCCCTCCCTCCTATACAATACATGTCAATTTGCACTTGTTCTTTCCTGTATTTTACATTTCTCTGCAGTATTTTAACATTTCTGCAGGTTCTGTTTAACTAATTATTCAAAATTTAAAGCAAATTTTATCCAGTCTATCAGATGTAAAACCAAAATTTCCATTTTAGCTATGCAACTTAATTATGGCAGAAAACAAAAGATAAGGGTGTTGAACAATTTTTGTAGATTTCCATTAAATATTGAACACCAGTTATGTGTGTGTGTGCGCCTGTGTGTCTCTCTATCAGTGTCTATGTGTTTATGTGCTCTGCCATCGAGTTCAGTATGTTCGTCTTTACAACTGAGCCCCACCGGGCTCTGTGCTACACTCTGCAACATACAATCCAACACAACTTATCACACTGTGACAGCTAATATTTAAAAAACACATGCGTGTTTTGAGGTTTGATAACTGCTATCAATCTCGATAATGGGTATAGAATCCCAAATTCTGACAGATACCTAGTGGAAGGAACATCTGCTATGAACAGCTAATGCTGAAGAAAAGGAACAAGAGAGGCAGATAGTCTGTGTATCTAATTACAGATAAAACAAATAAATAATACAGAAAAAGCAATTAAAAATATCTACTGAGGTTTGCAAATTCAGAAAGGCTGTAAGCCTACCAAGGCCACCTAGCTGGTTTTAATTGGACATTTTGTTATTGAAGGTTTTGGGTCTTACCTTACGGAATTTTTTTTATGGTTATATTTTCAGGACTCCCAGTACAATTCGACACAGCACCTTAGTTTCAAAGAAGCTGCCAACAAGGAATAGAGTAAAATGTGTAAATGCGGGGCTTTGATGCTTAGAAAAGACACTCTTAAGAGAGAGTTAATCAAGTTAGAGTGACCTCCAAAAGCAAAATTGCAGCACAAAGCATAATGGGTAATGCTATGTAAATTGCCATGTATGCAATCGGGATGTTATTATAGCAAGACCAAAAGGTGCTAGCTAATGACCTCTACATTTGATCTCTGGTTTTCCTAGGGGCTGACAATGTCTCTGGCTGAGACAATAGCCGCAGCCCGCTGATGAGCATGAAGAAGGGTAGGACACCTGTCTACAGCTGCTCTTGCAGCCTCAATGGACCAGATCTAGGTGCTGCTAGCTGACAAGTGGAAGAGCTGCTACGAAGTCATCTTTAAATCAGCACTGCCTTAACCAAAATGGCTTATTATTATTAATTATTATTATTCCAATTTGATTAAAATTATACAAAAATCTATATTATCTTCCTAGAAGAAAATATTTTTCAGAATTAATATATACTTACATGTGATGCTTGAAGAAAAAAAAATTCGTATTTGCTGCTTTACATTTTTTAATTCTAGAAATATTGTTTTTAACCATCAATTAATCCAAATTATTTGATCTTATTTTACATTGAAGCAACTACTCCAGAACTTTGATTTCTTCTGTTCATTGTGTATTGTTTAAAAAAGGAAAAAGGAAAATATTATTTATTTCCTTTCTGCTTTATTCTTAAAATCCTCTAGATAGAATTTTCCAGATTAAATCAAATAAAAAGTTTTAAGTTATTTCCTGTTTGATTCCTCCACTTGTATTAATAGAAAGACTTAATCTGAAATGTATATTTAACTATGTACATATGTATATATATATAACTTATAAAACTACCATAGTTAACCATCAGAAAACAATGTTGATATTTAGACAAAGGCAAGTTTATAATATCAATGTTCTTTCAATAATGTGCCTATTTATTCATAAAACTTGGTGAAAAAGTTTCATTTTACTTACAACAACTGCTTTAGAAACAAAAACAATTGCTACACAGATATTTATTTTTGTTTAGTTTTCAAATAGATAAGAGATGCTAGGAATTCAAAAGTAACATTAATTTTATTTAGTACACCATGTTATTAAAGCAACTTGGTATCATAATTATGCATTTTGTACTTAGGTTATGATAACAATTTTTTTAGCATTCTAACACAGATTTTCCCTGTGAGGGATACGATGCAAAGGCCTAATTCTGCTCCCATTTAAAGAAATTGCCTCAAAAAGGAACACGATTTGATCTTGTAAGGTGTAACATTATAGATGAAGGATTTCATTTTTAGGATCTGTGTTGACTTACATTATGTATGCAAGCCTAGATTTATTTTATATCTCACTATTGGTTTAGCTCATGACAAAATGAATTAAACAACGAATAGGTTACAGATATTTCCCTTGGGATGAGGGTATTTGATCTTTTTCTCTATTTTCTACATAATATTGAAATCAACATCTCCTGAAACTTATGATAAATGCATTGTTTGCTTCACTATTTTTATTTTTGAAGAAATGCAGTATGCAGCAAAGTAGTGTTGAAGATGGAGACTTTTTAATTAAATGTGTTTACACATTAACATTTTACCTAAGTCATTTTTAGCACATTTTAGGTAATATAACCCATGTGTATTTGTGTAGCCCTGATAATCCTCCTACACACAGTTAGAGAGAGACTGTAACAAAGGAATAGCAATACAAAACAGAGAACAATTCTGCTTGATTTTCCGTTGCAGTCATTTTATCAGGGACAGGGAATATTTTACAGTCGTGCACAGATGAAGGTTGCATGCATTCCCCAGCATTAAATTGTGGTAGAAAATGAAAAACCTAATAGCATTTTGATGTATTCCAGTTAGGTTTTCCATTAAGAGAAAAAGGTGATATGTTCACACCATTTGTCAGGAAAAGAAGAAATGAAGAAAATGTTGACAATTTCATTACACTCTGGTTATGGGGTGATCTGAACTTACCTATTACAAGATAAAAAAAAAAAAAAAAAAAAAAAAAAAAAAAATAAAAAATATTTTTNAAAAAAAAAAAAAGAAAAACTATTCAAGATATTATTAGTTGAAAATATTACTGTTTACAGTTACTTTAACTTCTACTACAACTGTACAGTTGATATAACAGTATGAGCTGCAGATTTTAAAAAAGAGATTTCATATCATTCACAGCCTTGCTAAAAAAAATCTTGTATCCCTTTTGAATGACATAACATCAAACCAGTCCCACACTGTTGAACAGTTCTCTGATAAATCTAGTCCTTAACATATGTAATAGTACAAAAAGTGCTTCCAAGTCTACTGCTCTTTTTTAAGCTCCGTATTTTTTCAGGAAATATTTTTGCTGATTCTTTTTCTCTTCTCTTCTCTTCTCTTCTCTTCTCTTCTCTTCTCTTCTCTTCTNCTTCCCTTCCTTTCTCTTTTTATCAATTGTAAGACTCTCAGCTTTTCTGCTGAGAATATTTCCCCAGAGGAAACAGTGGCTGGACATTTCATATCAAAGTCAAAGAACTAAATGTGTATTTACAGGGTGCAAGGGAGTTAAGCTGTAGCTTCAATCTGCTCAACTGGAAAAGCTGTTGCACAATGTCTCTTTAATTAAGTTTTATTATTACTTCCACAGAGCTTCATATTACATATAATAAAATTAAGAACAGATATTTGGGTGGAGAGGTGATTATAGCTGTGCTCAGTGGGATTTCTATAATTATGTATCAGTAGTTGCTCTTTAAGAAAATATATTTGGGAGACAAGTCTATAAGAAGATCAGCACAATGCATTCTTTCATTTCTTCCCTGCAAGATACCAAAATAAGACCCATACACACACACACACACAAAAAAAAATTTATACTGTGCTGAATTATTAGTTAACCACTTGCTGAATTCACCTGTCTTCAGTCTAAAACGTAGTGAAGCATTTTTCTAACTCTTACACCACAAGACGGTCATACTGAACACAACAATGCCACTTTTATGCTTAAAATTGGTGCATGCTACTCTACCCTAGTCCTGAAGCATATATTAGTTTGTAGGTAGTGAGCATCCTGCTCTGGAGGCTTCCATGCTGCGGAACTGAACTATACTGTGATCTTTGCTTAATAAATATCATGATGGAGAATCAGAATATTCTCAGTGTAACAAACAGAACTAAGCAAAATGCCTTCAGTACTTCCCATACACTTCAGTCCACTCAGTGGGGAAACCAACCAACCAAACAAATAAGGTGCTCATACAGCTCTTCTCAAAAGCCAACACAATGATTCTGCATTTATTACTTCCAGTTAATTTTGAGCATCTCTTCCTTCTTCCCATCATATCCTTCTCTGAGAACAAAGTCAGTTTGAGAGAGTATTTCTCTTCGGAAAGTATGAATTTCTCTTACTGTTTTAATAAGTTAACATCATGGATAATGCAAAACCAACTGAAATTGATGAAAATTTCCATAGACCCTGCATTTGAAAGCAAGTATAACTTTTTGATGGGGTGTAGGCACACAAAATTAAATGTAGTTACTGTTTCTTTATAGTTGTTTATGTGAACCATCAGTAGATTTACTGTGCCAGCTGTGCATAGATGGTTTGGTCCAAATTCTGCAGAAGACAATGAGTGAAAGGGCCCCCTTTGATTTCTTGTGGCTTTGTATCAGGTTCTGGCAGGAATAAAACCTCTCTGTACGTTAAGCATATGAAGGAAATAGGAGAATTGTATGCTTCCTTGTTCCTCTATTCTTATGTACAATTTTGAACAAAGTTAGAGTGTAGCTACACCCCAAAGACTCATTTTCCTGATGGAAATAATTTTCTTTTCAAATTGACACTATCCACAATAGAGCATTTTATGAGAAAAAATTACTGATTAAAAAAATTACTGATAAAATTATTCTCCCCTAATGTTTACTTTTTCTAATTGCTTATTGCTTAATGGACCTCATTATACCTGGACACAGCTCAAGAAAAAATATGTATACAGCAAACTGTAAAAGAGCACATAATGCTGCCCAGTGACTATCCCTCTTTGGTTTGACAAGAGGGTGGGAAGGGGAGTTGTATCTGAAAGTTATGGACCTGGAAGCAGGCATACTATAACAAAGAAACAGTGGAAAGCACTTGTCATATCATGCTACTAATCCTTAAAGCATTAAATATAGGTTGCTAAAGCAGACAGCAAAAATCTGCATTACTAAAATCTTTCATGCGTTTCTACAGATGTAGGTGGAACCAGTTGTAGCAGTCATTGTATAATAAACCAGATATGATTAATAATGCAAGAAAATAATTTATAGGTAACTCCTCAGACGGATGCATATGGATTGACACTCAGTCTAACTGTGAAAAGATTGTGAGTCCTTGGAAAAATAAAAAGCATGGAATAATGTGGTTTTTTTCTTTCCTATTGTAGGCCAGACATGATACAGCAAGGAATTCCAAAGATCAGTGTTTCTTTCTTCATAAAATCAGTCTTCACTGTGATTTTCAAAAAAAAGCATATGTAACCCTAAGTTAGGCAATTTGTTATAAAAATTTCTGTTACCAAACAATACCCTTACATGTTTTCCTTCCTAAAAGAACCCTCTAAAGTAATGCTAACACAAAATCTGCATTAAGAAAAAACTAAAATTGCAGAATCAACAGTTATCCAATATCGATGTTAAAGTCCCTAATTAACCTCACAATCACATACTTTTCTTTTCACAAACACTCTTTGCCTCATTCAGAGGTCAGGATTGACCAGGCATTAGGGGTGAATCAAGATTGTGTTGTAAGTGTTTAGGAACAGGACAGATCTATGGAAGGAAGTTAATAGTCTTTGGAAAAGGCAACTGAATGTCGCTCCTGATTCTGTCTTCAGCAACGACTGCTATGGGAAGGCTACACAAGCATGAAACCTTTTCCTTATTCTGCAGCCTACCATATCTGCATACAGCTACAAATTCACATACACACATCCCTCTTAATTAACTTGAAGGTAGTAAATGGAAAAACATGAAAGACTGGAAGTGTTGGAAATGCCATTTCATAGACTCATTTAATGCTGGCATTCCTGTTCATGCTGTGACTGACAAAACCCTTTCATAATTTTTGGTAAAGAAATACAATTTCCTACAACATTTCCAACCAGAAATTTATATTGTGTTAACATGCACACAGTTCATCAGTGAGAACTTTCAGATGCTATCAACACTGTTATCTGCCATTCAACCTAACCTATATAACCACCAGCAGCAGTATATTGTCAGCCTCTACTTCGTAAGGCCCTACATGCAGAAAACTGATATTTACTTTGCCATATTTCACAGTCCAGGATTGCACTTTGTCGTTCAGTGAGCATTTTCTTTCTTCCATTTTCAACTCAGAGCTGACTCAGTAGCTCCCCATTTCTTTCAAGCCTGTCCACTTTCTGGGCTTGACCATCTTCCTGCCAGCCGTTCCCCATTTCAGGCTCAGTTACCACTGTGGGGTTCCTGGCTTCAGCAAGGACATCAATTTGTTACACCAAACCCTAGTCCTAGTGCTCCATGATTTTCTCTCTCCAGGACTGTTGTCCTTTCTTGGTTCTTCCAACCTTTTCTTTTGATCTTGTGCTATGGTAATTATCAGCCTCAAACCCCTTTACCTCATTCCCTCCTTTTCTTTATACCTCAATAAACTGCTGTTTGTTTTTCTTTCTGCCTCTTAGTGAGGTTCTTTCCTTTTTTCAGGTTTCTGGAAAGCTAGCACAGTAGATACATGAAGAGATGGTCTTTATGCCCTTACTTCTGAGTCCCAGTGATGTAGTAGCTTGCTGCAATCAGGAACAAGTTGCTAGGACATTTTTATTCAGTCCTGCAGTTGCAAGGTAGAGTCTGACCATTACAGACAATATTTTGGGGAATTTACAGCTAGAGTTTAACAAGCCCTGTTGACCATATGTAAAGTGAGTTTTTCATGGCTTCACAAAAGACGTATTCTTGACAGAAAATCCTCTTGTGCAAAATTTCAATCCCTTCCTCAAAAATATAGATATTGCACAGATACTGTGGATATCCTTAGTGGAAAATTGTAACTTTTAAAATGTGAATCTAACATGTTTTCCCCAGTTTTATTTTCAGCAATAATAAGATAGCTTGTGCTGAATGTTTAATACAAATTTAATGCAAAACAGATATTTGGCATTAAAAAATCATCCTGCAGACTTAAAGTTTGGCAAAGTTTTATCTAACTGAAAATAGCACCCTTTAATGGCAGCTTTTTCCTTTGCTGTCAGTTTGACAGATCCTGCACTACGTCTTCCAAGTAATCCCTCAGCAAGTTTGCCAATGATACCAAGCTGTGTGGTGCAGTGGACATGCTAGAGGGAAGGGGTGCCATCCAGAGGGACCGGGACAGGCTTGAGAGGTGGGCCCATGCCAACCTCATGAAGTTCAACAAGGCCAAGTGCAAGGTCCTGCATGTGGGTCAGGGCAATCCCAGGCACAAATACAGGCTGGGCAGAGGGTGGATCAAGAGCAACCCTGAGGAGAAGGACTTGGAGGTGTTGGTGGGTGAGAAGCCCAGCATGAGATGGCAACGCGTGCTCACAGCCCAGAAGGCCAACCACATCCTGGGTTGCATCAAAAGAAGCGTGGCCAGCAGGTTGAGGGAGGTGATTCTGCCCCTCTGCTCCACTCTCATGAGACCCCACTTGCAATACTTCATCCAGCTCTGGAACTCCCAACATAAAAAGGACGTAGACCTGTTGGAGCGGGTCCAGAGGAGGGCCACAAAGATGATCAGAGGGTTAGAGCACGTCTGCTATAAGGACAGGCTGAGAGAGTTGGCGTTGTTCAGCCTGGAGAAGAGAAGGCTCTGGGGAGACCTTATAGCCTCCTTCCAGTATCTGAAGGGCTCCGATAAGAAAGCTGGAGAGGAACTTTTTACAAGGACTTGTAGTGATAGGACAAGGGGTAATGGCCTCAAACTGGAAGAGGGTAGATTTAGATTAGATCTCGAGAAGAAATTTTTCACTCTGAGGGTGGTGAGGCACTGGAAGATGTTGCCCAGGGAAGTTGTGGAGGCCCCATCCCTGGAAGTGTTCGTGGCCTGGTTGGATGAGGCTTTGAGCAACCTGGTCTAGTGGGAGGTGTCCCTGCCCATGGCAGGGGGATTGGAACTAGATGATTTTTAAGGTCCCTTCCAACCTAAACCATTCTATGTTTCTACTCCAACTATGCTCTAATGTCAGACCTCTTTTCCTGTGCCCATCCTAGAAAGAGGCTTTTTCTAGAAAGTGCAGATTGGCCTGCACCTCAACAAGGTGTTTGCGGTGCATATCATTTCCTCTCCTCCTCTTGATTTTGGCTATTCTTCCTCTCAGCCGAGGCCCAGTGGGCTTGCCTACTGTTGGAGTGTTTTCACGTCTTCTCTTGGAAGGCACTCTAACTGAAAAATAGCCTTGTGACAACTGCACTAGCAGTTAAGCAATTTAATATAATTTAACCTGCCTCATAATGGATTTAACAACTCAAATTAAAACATGGAAGTCATCAACAATGATATTACAAGAATTATCACACTGAAAGCCAATTTTCCTGCATGTCCTTTTAATTTTTCCCTTTTTCTAATTCTTAACCTTCGGAATTAAAAATTAAAAATTTCCACGTCTGTTGAGGTTTACTAAGCCTTTCAGGTTTAGAAGCATCACCACTTTCTCAGTCTACATCCCAAAGAGCCTGTTAGAAACCGTTCCTTATATAGATAATTTAATCAGAAAAAAACCCACTTGTTTTGCCTGGTAATGCAAGGAATATAATAAATACATGAGGAGAAATTTGATTTCTACAAAACTTCAAACTAGAGTAAACCAGGAAATTTCTTCTTCATTCTCCACTTTATTTTCCTGCTTTCTTATGACTAGAGTTCTGCAATTAGAAGGCAAAGAGAATTTTATCTATGTGTATTTGAAGACTCTGCATAGCAATGTGAAAAACATCCACCCACTTAACTTTTGTTTATGAAAAATGACTTTGTGGTGTCTTAATGATTCTTTTTAGGGAAACATTTCGATTATTAGCTCACACTTAGTGTTTTATTTACCATGTACACCTCAGCGTCAACTAATCAGACTCTATTCTTGAACACTCTGAATTGCCTGTAACACTTCACTTCAGCAGGCAAACTGACTCACACTGACAGGAAACAATATGAGGCTTTCCCCGAAGGGACCATCCCATAATATCAATACAAGTATATAGTCATTAGCTAGTCAGGGAACATCTAACAATTACATTAGTCAAAGCACTTTACAACATTTAGTTTTGTGCAGAATCTGAGATTCCAGCTCTGAAGTGATGCTGAGCATACGTACCAAACATAATAACACTGTTTTGTTGTAAACAAAATTAATTTGGGGAAAATCAGATCACCTAACAAGTTAAACATATTTTAAAAACTTCTTACATATACTCATCTCATTAAAAAGCATTTCATCACAGTTTTTCTTTTTTAATTCTAAAGGCAAAATGGATTCCTAATGACAGAGGAATAAAACCTGAGCAGGGATGGATAAAACTATTTGCATAAAAAAGGATAAACAGTAACAGAGCTTCACAAACACATTGCTTCACCATAAGAGTACTCATTTCCACTCCGAAAGCCCAGTGAATTAATAAAGGACAATGGTCTTACACAAAAGAGTCTGAGAATATGTATGTATAGACACATTAATATTTAAATCTCAATAGCAGCATCTATTATTAAGCATTTCTACTCTTTCTGATAGAAGGCCTTAGAGGCTTCGTGCCATTGCAAAAGAGGATAACATGATCTCAGGCCTTCGTTTAGCTTATAGCAATTCAATACTGCTTGGCATGAAGCCACATGCCCTTAGGAGCTTTAACCAGTGGAAAACGTTGCAGTACATCTTGCTGACACCTCCGAACCTGATCTCTACTCTCTACATTGATGTCCCAGATTGCTGAGCCAAGGATAAGGTTGCCCTCCTGTTACCTTGGCATATGACGTAGTAAACACTTTTTAAAGCTCAGGATGGCTGAAAGTAGCAAAAACAAAATTCTCTGGGTTGAAAAAATGATCTTTCACAGGAGTCAGACCCAGGCTGTGGAAATAATCACCATGGGACAAAAAGATCATCACAGACCCCGCCACATTCTGCACCAAGTGCAAGAAATTATGGAAAATGTTTGCCTTTGATTTCCCTTGCATAAGTACATAGCAGAGAGTGAACTAAAAAAGAAGTTGTCCGAAGTCCCAACAAAAATTAATACAGCACTTCAGATGCAGACACCAGAAACACGTCAGCACCAGTAGCGACATTGTTGAAAGCTACTCAGGTGTTTCCTGCTAAAGTTAGCAAGAAAGCCTGAGATGGTTTCTACTCAACAGAGAGCCCTGAGTCCCATAGAAATAAGACCTTACAAGTCAAGATCTAAATACTTCTCAACTTTTCACTAAGGTGATCTGGGACTTAACATATAAACCATTTAGAAACACTGAAGACTCGGTCTAGTAGGTAGTCCCATAGAATGCCTAAACATCTACTGTAATTGGCACTAACCATAGGGCTGAAAAGAAATTGTTAGACAGCAAAGTACTGGACAGACTTTGATCTACACAGAATGAGCAAAATGCCTGGCATTGCCTCACAGCTAGGCATTACAGTAATTCAGGTTTTGCCAGGAACAAGTTACCACTACCATACACAGTTTTGGGAACACCTGGCAGCTCTCCAGTGCTGCTCTTATCTCTTGCCTACCTAAAAGCTCCCAAAATAGTAAAACAACGCTCTGTCAAGCTGGTGATGAAGCGTTATAAAACCTATAATGGGTGAGCTGAAAAATACTCTTAGGTTCAACTGAATTTTTAGAGTTTGATTTAAACAACATGGAGACCATGTAGATCTACGTACTGCATGGTAAACCTTTAAAAGTCTTGACTCCAGAATTTTGTGTATTTCCAGGATCACTGGAAAATTCTTTAAACCACAAGAGTGATAGTTCAGAGTAGGAATTTTGTCTTCGGTTCCTTGTCAAACTTCTACATTTTCTTTGAGTCTTTCCGTGCAGTAGCATACGTATTATTTCTTCCCCTCTTCCCTTTTTTCCATAAGAATAACATAAACAACTCAAAGGTTAATCATAAGGAATTCCTTCATTTTTGAGAATTTTACTATTCTCAAATAAAGAGGAAAGTGTTGTTAAACACTTTCTAAGCGGAATTATTGTTTCTGGAATTGGAAAATAATGTCGTATATTGATTTATTATTTTACTTCTACCTCTGCATGGCACCAAGTAGTAAAGGATCAGCAACAGAAATGAAAGAACTAATGATTCTTTAAGCATTAGAAATGGTTCTGCTTATTTTTTTTCCAGATGATCTGCTATTTCATCAGTTCTGGATATTCGTAATTATCTCTATGTTAGTGCTACTTTAGTGCTACAGGTATGTACAAATTAAGTCTTCCTTCTGTACTTTATTTCTGGTTGTACTGTAAAAAAAAAATTATATATTAACATGAAGCTCTAACCCTCTATGAGAACAATGACCTGAACTCCTTCACACATTTGCAAAGTGGTTAATTTCAAGAATCTGGCAACTTTTAGACACTTACAGAAATGCCTCAAAGGTAATTAGAAGAAAAACAAATTAGTTTGTAAAAAACTACCAGTTTCTAAAATCTAAAGCAAACAGTTTCCGTGTATATACTGCCAATACTTGGCCTAATGTTAAAAGTTCCCTTGTTTTGGTTTGGTTTGGTTTGGTTTTAATGGGGGAGGGATGAATGAGATGGGAAACTCTGATCTTCAGGATATCTCATTTTTATCTTGATTTGCCAGTCTTTGGCTGCATTTGTGCTACTTTCTCTTACCTTGTATATCCTGCCTGCCTTATTTTATAAACTCGTGATAAGAATGGTCACTGGTCCCTAGCTGAATATTGTATAAGAATTATTTCCATTTATATTTTGAATTATTTGAATTTGTCTTCCTGAGGAAAAAAAAAGAAAATTCCTTCAGTTCTTTCTTATAAAAAAAGAATAAATAATAGGTTAAGTAATAATAATAAACCCTTTAACATCTTGTTCCTAGATTTACTGTTCACATATGTCCACTCTGACTAAAAAAATCAATAGATGATATTTGTTAACGAATGCTGAAATTCATCAATACTCAGTTTATGTCCAGTATGAATAGACTGATGAACAAAAGTCTGATTACTGCTCTGAACCGCTCCAGTTCTTAAAATTTACCCCATAAAATTGAGCTCCCAGTCTCTCCAGAATACGACTGTTCTACCACCATAGTGAAATGTCAGAAGACAATTGCTGAGACCAACTGATCCTGAACAGTGGATTTTTTTTTTCCTTTCTCTAGGGCGCTCACAGCAACATTTTTCAAGAGAGTTAAATTAATATACTCATTTATTTTTACAATGAAGATGTTCTTTAATTGAATGGCCATGTAAAAATAGCTCTTTAAAACTCCAAGATACATATCCTCTTCCTGTTCAAGGGAATATTTTTTCTTGTATCTGTTGTACTCAATGAATACATAGATACTGAGAAAGTTAAAAATGTCTATGCCCCTTCTGATTGTCACCCCATGTTTTGGATTTGGATTTTTTGTTATCTGGGTCACAGAGGAATGATCGTATGCACCCAGGGGAGAAGAAGGATAATGAATCTCATCCAGTATCCAGTACTGTACAAAGGAGAAAAAAAAAGTGCGCTCTGCAGATTAAAATGAAATATGCAAGAATACCCTGGAAATGATGTGTTCGGTCTTTATGTATGAATTAAAGCCTTCATTTTCTAATAGCTTATTCTAATTTCCCTGTGTGGTTAGTATGGTAGACCTTAAGCTCAAGAAATTATTAAGAAGAAAAAATTTCTTTTGCTTTAGGATGTAATCCTTCCATTTGTAGATACCAGTAGATCGGTCAAGTGGCAAAGACTAAAGAAGCTATAAAAAGACTAGAAAAGGCTATAAAAAGAGTATGTAGAGGAGTTTCATTTCCCCACAAGTTTGTGACATCATGGCTGAATTTTTAGTGAAGTCTTATCATTATTTCATTTCTGAAGCAAATTGACATGTCTATATCTGAATGTGTGATTTTTTTGAAAGGACATAGCAAATGTCCACATATCTGAAGCACATACCACAGGCCATGACCATAGTGATCACTACAATTTCAGCAAAGGATCTTATCTGACTTGTTTCTTGTTTAACTTCTAAAGAAAGGGATGCTTATTTAGAAATTAAATATGCACAGTTTTCATCAAGCGCACACAAGAGAAAGATCACAATTAACTTGTTTTAAATGAAGATCTGTATTCATACCAGGTAGGTATAGAAGTAATATAAAAGAATAACTTATATTATACAAGTAATAACAAGAAATAAAAAAGAAATACATCATTTTAAACATATGTTATAAGTAGGACAATAAAATAAATGAATGGAAACTCAGCTACAGTTTTCAGGCAGTGGCACTGAAACTTTCCTAGGTGCTTCCCGTTTTTTGTCTTGGACTTTACTACAATCTAAGAAAGAAAGGTTCATTGCCACAAAAATTGCATAGTTATGTCACTATGAAAATACCCTGAAAGATGCTTGTTCAAATAAGCATGTAAGTGGAAAGCATAGTACCGTAACATATGAAAAAGTCAACAAGATGACTAAAACAACGTAACAGAGAGGCCTATTAAAAACTAGCTTTCCTGGAAGTGTCATGGACCTATTTACCTTAATACTATATAAAAAAATCATTAATACTATTAAAAATATTTTAATTAATACATAAAAACCAAAACCTAATGCACCACGAGAACTTTAATTATTGTTTACTTGGGTTTGAGATGTATCAAGGAGAGTGTGTGAAAGAGAGAGAGAGAAAAAGAGATAGATGATGATCAAAGAGTTTTGCTCAAAATCTACAAAATAACAGCTTTTTAGCTGGTCTGCCTTATTTTCACCAAGTTGTAGCATGGCAGCAGTTCTCTTAAAATCACTGAGTTCTAGCATTTACAATATAGCAGGAAAGTTTGTATTAGATTTTTTACAGTTGTAACATTTTATATCATTTGGGTCATCTGTGCTTTTAAGGCAATGAAGGCAGGGAGAGGATGGTATGAGGAACTACAGCCACTGTTCTCTGCTGTGTTGTTCATTAAGCTAAGTCACAACTTAGATTCATAGGTATCAAGGCCATAAGAGGCCATTAATATCATCTAGGCTGACCTCTCACAATAGCGAAGGGCAAAGAACGTCACTCAGTAATTTCCAAATCAAACCCATAACTTTGGTTTGAGCTATAGTACATCTTCCAAAAAGACATGTAGTCTTAATTTAGAGATTTCGGGTGATAGAAAATCCATTGCTTTCACAGGTAAATTGTTCTAATCCTTCATTACCCTCACTGTTAAAAATGCACACTTCTCAGCTGAATTTGCCTAACTTCAGATTCCTGCCACTGAGAGCAAAAAAAGGTTTTTTTTTCTAAATTAAATTTGGTACCATAAAAAAAAAAAAAAATCTACTTTCCTAGGACACTGTCATCAAGACTACTCTTGACCTTCTTCTGGAAAAGTAAATTGACTAAGTTCTTTGTCTGTTCAACTTGAATCAGTCTAATAATTTTCATTCAACTTTTCTAAAATTACCAGAGACCAATGATCTAAATATGATGTTGTTAATTCCATGTGAAAATGTAATGCTACGTTTTTATTCTTATCATGTCCTTTGATTTATGTATTCAGGGACCACATTCCTCATCATAGGTAGAAGATTAAGACAGCCTAATAGCCAGTGCCTTCCAGAATGTCACCTTGTAAGTGTGACCTACATGCCTTGTTCCTGGATGTCATGCTGCTAAAATACATTTTACAAAGAATCCCACTTTACAAGTCAACACTTCTTATGGATTTGACTCTGTCATTAGCTTTCACTTAATTATTTTTTGAATCATCCACGTATTTTGTCATTAATAATTTTAAATTCCCCCTTTGGTAACTGTATTTCACAGATTGGTCTAGAAGTGCACCTGTACACAATTCTGCCAAGAATACTGTTGTGGTTTCAGCTGGGATGAAGTTGACTTTCTTACTAGCTGCTTGTATAGTGCTATGTTTTGGATTTGGGATGAAAATATTGTTGGTAAAACACTGATGTTTTGAGTTGTTGGTAAGCACTCAAGGCCTTTTCTACTCCTCACACCGCCCTGCCAGTGAGCAGGCTAGGAGGAGCGCAAGAAGTTGGGAGGAGACACAGCCGGGACAGCTGACCCCAACTGATCAAAGGAATATTCCATTCCATGTGATGTCATGTGCAGTATATAGAGCTGGGGGAAAAAGAAGGAAGGAGGGGACATTCAGAGTTATGTCTGAGGGAGCCCTGCTTTCCTGGAGATGGCTGAACATCTGCCTGCTGATGGGAAGCAGTGAATGAATCCCTTATTTTTCTTTGCATGAGCAGCTTTTGCTTTACCTATTAAAATGTCTTTATCTCAACCCACTAGTTTTTCCTACTTTTACGCTTCCAATTCTCTCCCCCATCCAAACTGGGGGTAGGGGTGGTGAGCGAGCAGCTGTATGGNCTGCATATTTCGTCATTAATAATTTTATATTCCCCATTTGGTAACTATATTACACAGACTGGTCTAGAACTGCACCTATATAGGATTCTGCCAAGAATACCTAAAGCCATTATTTAACCTTTTTTTAAACAATTTTTCCTACTTTTGTAATCCACCAGATCCCCATTTTTTCCATTCAATATAGCCAATATGAATGCAATCTGGGGTTTTTTTTGTAAGGTAGAATGCTTTTGAAGACCTTTAAGAAATTCATATGAATGCAGTTTGCTTCATCAGACAAGTTTGTTATTTTAGAAAAAAAACTATATTCATTTGATTAGACGTTCTTTGTAGAATCATGTTGATCAGAATAAACTATTTTCCGGCTCAAAATACTGTACTGGTTAGTGTCACTATCTGTAGGACACAGATATAGCAAGAAGACATCCTAGGAAGGCCATATGCGTAGCACTCTTTAAGCCTATAACATGGCCACCACCACAGTAAACTATAGTATATCAGGTATTGATCAGAAAGCTTTTCTTCCGCCTCAAACACAGAGTATTTAATATCTAAAGAGTGTCTAATGAAAGTCTTTATCTTTGCTTTGCCTTTCACTTTGATGATCATCATGTCTTACCCAAAGTTATAAACTATCTGTAGTCTAAATTAATTATCTTATATTGGAAGATGTCCAGTCAGTGAACTTGTCCTTTTTCTAGATCTTAAGACTTTGTTGTTCCCTTGATATGCGTGAAGATTTTCAGACATATCACCTGGAATTCTGCTTGTATCTTGAGGGCACAATCAGGCCTGACATGGGTAATGTTGCAGTTTGAAATTGGACTTGTTTTATTTTTTATAAAAATCAGTGTAATGATTAGAATTATATTTGATCAAGGTCACATTGTATGTGCCAAAGGAGACACTATACATTGCAGTAATGGTAGTGTGTGTTCGTGTTCATCTGTTCACAATGCATTCTTATTGTACAAAATGTGATAGTTTTCTGCAAGCAGCAAGGAAAGGCTGAATTCTAGAATGACTTATATCGTTGTTAGAAGTGGCATGCATTGACACAGGTTTAGGGTGCTGTATTCTTCTTTAATTTATTTACATGTATGTTTTTTTAATGTAGCCATCAGGTGGCAAAACACAGCTCAGCTTTAACTCACAGTTGTAACACTCGGTTCTGTGTTCAAATTTGAAATCCCAATGTGGTAGGTGAAATGTGGTCCAAAGATAAAAGATCATAGTTCAAGGACCTATCTCGCAGAGAAGATCTGTCAAAGTAATAAGACCTGACATTCCTAAAGTCAGCACTGCATACCAATGTATACAGCCTATACTGTGGGTTATTATGCATCTGATATTCCTGGATATGCTTATGCAACAAGATCCTCATGTCCAAGTGATGCTGTGAAGACGAAATCACACAGCCTGCTCATCTGCAACTGTATGGTTGCCTACTACAGTTTGGCGTGTTTCAGTTCATTTAGATGAGCTCAAGGAGCTCTGAACCCTGAGATCCATTTATCTTATTGTGGAGTCAATGCTTTCTCACAAAATTTGTTTATGGACTACATGGAACAAAATTAGGAAAAAAAAAAAGCATTTGGTAAATAAACTCTGTTTTGCTGTGTCTCAAGGTTGAACAGTTTCATGAATATACAGTGAGCAAAGTTGATCAAAAAACAAAGATGAAGTATTTCCTAAGACCAGCAACTGGTGTGGGCTTCATTAGGGGTGAAGGTAAGATGTGCAGTTCTAGAATCATGGCAGATCACAGCAAACCAAACTAGCCCTTCCCTCTTTTTTGCTGCACCAGACATACCCTGTAAGCGGACCATTTCATACTCATCCTGTAAAGGCTCCAGGCAGAATAGATCCTGAGTGAATTGAACATATGCTATCAATTACATATTGATTACTTTTTTCCCCCAAAGAAAAAGATGTATTTCTTAGTAAGCTGTGTCTCTGTCGGAGGCAAGTATCTATATTGTCTTAAAGGTCAGTGGAGAATGTGGGTATTGAAGTTAGACAGACTCAAGTGCCATCTTAGAGTCTTCAGAGCATCTTACCTCTCACTATTGTCTATATTTAATATAGGCATTTTATACAGTTGTATCACGTCTTGGATTAATTCCTTTGGGTATTGCTGCTAAAAGAGAATGGCTGGGTCCCACTGCGGATATTCATAAAACATTCTGGCCATGCTGAATCATGTCTGTACTGTAAACCATGAACACAGTTGCCCGTTGAATAGGTCTGTCTACTCTAACTTCATAACTGCTACCACAGCTAATAGTGCAATCATCGTCAGAGCACTAGGCTCAGCAAATCTGTTCTGTTACCCTGCATAAGCACACAAACAGCTTCCTGCTCTCACTGCCGTATTTGCCAGTACATGAATTAGACAGTTTAAAGATGGCTCAGATATATTTCAGCTGCTTAAATCACACAGAAACTCAGCAAACAGGGCTGGAAACAACACCCAAAGATCACTCAGCCCCTCCTGCTATGTGTAACATGGGATCATGACACCTGTGTCACTTTGGATGCAGCAGCATTCCACCTTCTGATGTGACAGCTAGAATGACAGCCCTTGCTAACATCAAGCAATCAAGCAGTCCCGTACGAAAGAAATTGATTAATTCTACGTTTTATTGCTTTTGTTTCTGCCACCATGTCCAAAAAAGAAATAGAATGCAATTCAGCCAAATATTGGAGCGGTAGGCACCTGGTGTCCTCTCCTCCAGAAGGGAAGCCTTACTTACAGCCTACAGGTTTAGAATAAGGAGACACAAAGTTATTGCCTTTCCAAAAATACTTTACTAGGATCTTAAAATAATCAGTAAGATCAAACAGACATATCTGAAAAAGAGCTTTCGAGGCTGAAGGAAGGACAGGAAGGAAGACACCTCCTGTATGTCTGTGAGTGTTGTGCCCAGTAATGAGACCGTTTCCAAGTTGGGTTTTTGGAGAAAAGAAGGACAGACCACTCTTACATATCAGTTGCTTTCAATTCTGATTAGCACATAAGGTATGAAATTTCTTACTTACACTTTTGTTCCTGTTTCCTTTTCATCCCTAATATTGATAGCGCTTCACCCATAACCTTACAATGCTGTAGGTATGGGTAAATACAGCATGGTTTATCTTTATCATTTCATTTTATTAGTGCAATTTTGCAGGAAAATGCATTGATAGGAGACTTTTTCTTCAGTTCTATTCTTTTTCTGCCAAAGATAGAAAATTATTATCTAAATTAAAACACTACTGCATATGTCTCATTTTCACATCTTAAAAAGCAAAAGAGTGCAGAATACATATGATGTGAATATTCTTAGTAACCTTGGTGATGATTTGTGTTAAAAGAAACCTTCTTATCTTCTGACTGCCTTCAGCCTCCTGACAGGCCTACCATGTTGCTATTGAATGTACAATTTTTCTGGTAGTATAATGTCAATGTCTAAGCTTGACCAACATTTATTTCAGAAGGCACAATGTTGAGCATAAAGTCGTAGCAAGGCCTAACACGAAGGACCAGACACACCTTAATATCTATACCGTACGCCTTAACATTTATACCATATATAAAATAGTTTAGCAACAAATTAATATTCAAGCTCATTTAGAATATTATTACCATTCCCTGTATTACTGTCATAACTATTTTAGAGATAGAAGTGAAGAGATTAAGTACTTTGCCAAAACCCACAGAGCAATCAGTTTTAGAAATAGTATCAGAATTAAGGATTTTTGTCTCCCAGGTTACAGTTTTTTCCACACCTTCTTCAACTGACTGGAATATTTAAACTGCTTCAGAAGTCATAAGTTAATGACCCTGATATAAAATGATATGCTTACTGAGAGGTGTTTGATATGCTTTTTCACATAACCCTGCTATAGCATTGTGGTCCATACTAATATTTGTCTTGCTGTGTTATTCTAGGATTTTTTTTTGTTTTTTTTTGTTCTGAAGATTGCCGGTTGGAAACGGGGGTGCTTTTATCATGTATTCCAGTGCCCTGGGAGATCAAACAAGTAATATTTCCCTGTAGGTCAAGACACAGACTTACGCTCAAGTCAATAAGGCTGAAAGCAGAGTTCACTGATACAGCATCACAGAGTCCCTGACCCTGCACACATCTCACACAATCCCATCACATAACCTTCAAGGGGCTCTCTTCGAAGTTAAGATGAAAATAAATAGAAAGCAAACCTCAATTATGTAGGCTCAGCTTAGCTGCATCCTCCTAACTGCATTGCCTGCGTCACATTGTCCCTACAGGGGGATTTTAATAATGTTATAATTTGATTCCCATTTCAGATGCTTTGCATTTCCAGGTATTTGGCTAGTCATTCAGCCTGGTGGGAGACAGAAGAATTTCCCTTGGAGCACAGGTATCTAAGCAAACAAACCTTTTCCATGCTTGGAAATGGCACTGTCAGTGAGGCTAAACAATCAGCAAAATCCAGAGCCAGTGGGAGCGCATGAATGACGGCACGTCCTCTAAGAAGTAGAGGAGAGCAGATGGAAATAATTCCTTTGCAAATGCTACAGCAGGAGCTGGGAGATAGTCTCAACTTGAACTGAGGGATCCTCATGTCCTCTTTCTTCCTTCCTTGTCTCCCTTAACAACACAGAATTATTAAAAGCAGGGAAACCATTACAGAAAATTAGCTATTCAAAGACCAGGATGAGCTCAATTTCTAAAGTCTACATGGGGGATGAGCAAGTATGACAAGTTGGTCCTGGATTAAACCAATAGATAATCAGATTTCACCAAGGCAGACTGCGAGACAAATCATTGTCATGCTTTTTAAAGGCTAAGCAATGTCTGCAAAAGCTGCAGAGGAGCAGTGTTTTCTATTGAGAAGACATTAAGAAAAATTAAAAATGCAGACAATAGACAAGAAGGAAAGCCTTTTGTGAAGTAGCACAGTTAGAGATCATAGATTAAAACACTATCATACTGCTAGTCTGAGAGAGCAAAGGGAAGCTATGTGTTTCTTTTAGCCTGAATTGCTATAAAAGCTGTGAACTGATAAAATTCTATAATCAGATATTAAATTATTTCCTACCTCAAAAAGAGACCATATTTATTTTTATACTGTTAAAACTCGAAGGAATTTGGAGTCCCTGTGAACAGGGGTTAATGACATAATTTGATTTAAATGGCTTAGATTGTTTAGTGACTATACCAACTGAACCTTCTCCTTTTTGTAGTGTTTCTCTACCTCTTATACCATAAAACTGAGAGGGAAAAAAAATCCCATGGAAGGTGAACACTTTGAAACATCAATCATTTTGAACCCCTAATGCGTTCTTCACCCAACTGTCAGGACTATAAAACTGTAACTGGATGCAAAATGGCTATTTTACTTTCCTTTCAAATATTGAGATTGTGCAGTGTAAACTAAACAAATAACTTCACAGATTCCTTCAGCTTGTGTGATTCCGAAACTCCCTATGACTTGTTCTGGTGCCTTCTCTGTACGTGATCTGCTCCTACTAAGTGAACAACTAAAGGAGGCACCCTTGTTCCTTCCAGCTAAGTCTGTCATTAGGATTTTGTGGTGATAAATTTAAGACATCCCAAGCTTTAATCAACATTCCATTTTTAATCCCTTCAACTAAATACCCCAAGCGTTAAACACCATTTCAAACAGTCATGTGCTAGCCACTAAACTGTTCTTGAAAGCTGAATTACAGTATTTGCTTTTGCAAATGCAACCAAATTAAATTTTATGGTGACAATAGCTAACATTTTATCTTTTTTAAAGCCTGTTCACAGCAGTCATTCCTATCAAAAGTTTTGCTTCTAAAAAGTGAAAATGCTTGCAAAAGATTTCAAAGCACAATCCTAACAACACACTCAACAAAATACTGCTTATGCATTTAAGATTTTTTTTATCCATATGAGGTATTTTTCTCATTCCTCATCTTACTTTTTTCTCTAAGATAGGAAATACAGGCATATGTTTTAAAGTAATTTTTTTCTAGGAAGCATTTTGAGGTGTAAATATAAATTGTTTCCTTTACAACCATTGTACATTAAAGTAAATTCTACTGCATTTGAAAACATGTCAGCTCTATTTTGTACTGGTATTCAGAATCCTCTCTTTTTGACCAATATTATATAAAGTTCCTCTGGGAAGATAATGTGTATGATTGCAGCCCTGCCTTGTTAAAATCCATGGCTTTTTATGCAGTCATGTTTTCACCCATGAATTATGCATGAAAAAGTATCTCATTACATTTCATTTTCTTTACAGCAGCATCCCCCTTCTCGACATGCTCAGATTCCCATCAGCCGAGCTCTACTCACCCTGCAGCTTGGCTCCATCTTCATGCCTTCATAGCAGTTTAGACAAAATGGGCGTGTTTAACTTGTCACCTCAAGCCTGGTATAAATTATTCACCAGAGCTTTGCACAGATTTGTGAGATAACCAGCCTGAACTCAGGGAAACTTCAGAGGTTTGACTGCGTATGTTGTATTAGACGCAGACATTAATGGCAATTTCCCCCTATGGTAGTCCCAAACAGAGGTGTTTATTTTTTTTTAAAGGATCCCAGTTCCAACATTCAGTGTTATTGAAATTTACTTTTTAAAGATTGAGCCACATATTTTTATTTTTAGCATATCTCACAAATGCTGCTAAAATTATACTGTTTCTTATGATCCAAAGGTCAAATGAGTGGAGAAAGTCTTTGTAATTCTCTGTTTAATTTTAAAGGTGCCTGGAAAACTCTCCAAGAGTATATACATATTTAAATCACAATTTCACAACTTGGGCCCTTCTTCTTCAACTGGAACCAAGAAGGTGGTTCTTTTTTTTAAGACTGATGTTACCAGAAGAGGATACTTGAACTGTGCAGTTTGTGAAACCAGGGCCGAAAAGTCCGTGATTTTGGCACATAACTCGTATGCATGTCAGAGGACAACAGCTGTCATTTCTAGCCAGTGTAAAGAAGCAGGCATGTCAGTGGTTATGTAGACATGCATACGTTAGTTAAAGAAATTAAAGTCCCTCAAATTATTTGAGGAGTTGTGGCAGTGCGGTGAAGTTCCCACTGTCTGGAAAAGGGGAAACATAACCCCCAATTTTAAAAAGGGAAAAAAGGAAGATCCAGGGAACTACAGGCCAGTCAGTTAGACCAGTGACGAGTGGCGTTCCTCAGGGATGGGTATTGGGACCAGTGCTTTTTAACATCTTTGTTGGCAACATGGACAGTGGGATTGAGCGCACCCTCAGCAAGTTTGCTGATGACACCAAGATGTGTGGAGCAGTTGACATGCTGGAGGGAAGGGATGCCATCCAGAGGGACCGGGACAAGCTTGAGAGGTGGGCCCATGCCAGCCTCATGAAGTTCAACAAGGCCAAGTGCAAGGTCCTGCATGTGGGTCAGGGCAATCCCAGGCACAAATACAGGCTGGGCAGAGGGTGGATCGAGAGCAGCCCTGAGGAGAAGGACTTGGGGTGTTGGTCAGTGAGAAGCTCAACATGAGATGGCAATGTGCTCTTGCAGCCCAGAAAGCCAAACCGTACCCTGGGCTGCACCGAAAGAAGCGTGGCCAGCAGGTTGAGGGAGATGATTCTGCCCCTCTACTCTGCTCTTGTGAGACCCCCACCTGGAGTGGTGCATCCAGCTTTGGAGTCATCAACACATGAAGGACATGGAGCTGTTGGAGTGGGTCCAATGATCAAAGATGATCAGAGGGCTGGAGTACCTCTCCTATGAAGACTGGCTGAGAGAGTTGGAGTTGTTCATCCAGAACAGAAGGCTCCAGAGAGACCTTATTGAGGCCTTCCAGTACTTAAAGGGGGCCTACAGGAAAGATGGGGAGGGGCTCTTTATCAGGGAGTGTAGCAACAGGACGAGGGGTAGCAGTTCTAAAGTGAAAGAGGGGAACAGGCTGCCCAGAGAGGTGGTGGAGTCTCCGACTCTGGAGACATTCCAAACGCACCTGGACACTGTCCTGTGCAACCTGCTCTAGGTGACCCTGCTCTGGCAGGGGCATTGAACTAGATGATCTCCAGAGGTCCCTTCCAACCCCTGTGATTCTGTGATTTTGACTAGGTATTAGGAAGACATGCTTTACTCTGAGGGCTGTGAGACACTGGCACATGTTGTCCAAAGAAGTTCTTGGTGCTCCACCCCTGGAAGTGTTCAAGGTCAGGTTGGATGGAGCTTTGAGTAACCTGGTCTAGTGGAAAGTGTCCTTGGCCATGGCAGAAGGGTTGGAACTAGATGATCTTTAAGGTCCCTTCAAACCCAAACCATTCCATATTTTATGATTCTATGATTATTTTCGGTAGCTCTCTAGCCACAATATGTGATTGTAACACCTCAAAGCAGAAACTTCATCCACTCCTCCTGTTCTCTTCCCCAGACACTACTCTCTCCCCTGGGAAGGAAGCTTGTTGAGGTCATTCTCCTGAAGAAATTGGCTGCTCATGGCTTGGATGGGTGTACTCTTCATTGGGTCAAAAACTGGCTGGAAAGCTGGGCCCAAAAAGTGGTGGTGGATGGAGTTAAATCCAGTTGGTGGCCAGTCACAAGTAGTGTTCCCCAGGGCTCAGCATTGGGGCCGGTTCTCTTTAGTATCTTTATCAATGACCTGGATGAGGGGGTCAAATGCACCCTCAGTAAATTTGTAAGACACCAACTTACACAGGATTGTTCATCTGCTTGAGGGTAGGATCGCCCTACAGTGGGATCTGGACAGGCTGGATCGATGGGCTGAAGCCAATGGTATGANTTATGGCTCTCTACAACTACCTGAAAGGAAATTGTAGAGAGGTGGGGGTCGATCTCTTCTCCCAAATAGCAGGCAATAGGACAAGAGGAATCGGCTTCTAGTTGTGCCAGAGGAGGTTTAGTTTGGATATTAGGAAAAATTTGTTCACCGAAAGGGTTATGAAACATTGCAACAGGCTGCCCAGGGAAGTGATGGAGTCACCATCCCTGGAGGCAAAGGACGTGTAGATGTCATGCTTAGGGACATGGTTTTGTGGTGGTTTTGGCAGCGTTAGGTTGATGGCTGGGCTTGATAATCTTGAAGATCCCTTCCAACCTAGACGATTCTAGGATTTTATGATTTTATCCTTGTCTATCACTTTGTCAAACAATGAGGAGTTAAATACAAATAAAGCTGAAAGGAAGTCACTGAGATACAAAGACACTTGAACTAAACCACGTGATTTCCTTAGATTTCAAGTATTTGGAACATATTCAACTTAGTAACATATTCTGTAACCTTTATAACTGGTTCATGCTTTCATAGAATACACAACAAATACACATTTTGACTGTGGGGCTTCAAATAGCTCCATAGACAGGGAAACAGTGCAGCAGTGTCTGTGCCACATCCTGATTGGGTGGGGTTGCACTGATGATGCTTCCCAAGATGAGCAGGAGGTGGGCAGCCTCGCACACCAGCAGTAGGAGCTGACTGCTGGGCAGTCAGTGGTCCCTGTGCTCACTCTGTGCCCCCAGCCCTTCCAGGGTGCAGAGCATGAGTTCGTATCTCAGGCAAAGTGGGGCACAGGCAGGGAGGGCGATGTTGTGGCAGTCCCCCAGGGGCACAAGGAGCATCCTCCATGGGTGGACCTCCTGCCTGCACCCAGCAGCTCACAGCACTTCCCAGCTAAGCCAGGGGCTTCCATGCCTGCTCTCCTTCCAGTGCAGCCCACCAGAGCTAAACCCACTCCTTCTGCGGCTGCATCACAACCTGCAGCACGGTGGCACTGGGAACTGGGCACTCGCCACTGCTATCTTAGAAGAAAGGTCAGTCTTAAGAGGTTCTTAACAAGGAAACTGACTCTAAGCAATCAAATACTTTATTCAGCCTTTAACAACAGAAGTGGAAGCTAAAAGGGTCACCATAAAAAACGAAGCTGTTTTTCTGCTCATGTTCTAAAACCAAACAGAACTGCAGTAAGTACTTCTAGGAAACAGAGGTATATCTTCAGATTTCTGATTTTCTAATTATTCGATTACTTGTTATTTATTTGGTTGTTTATTTGCTTTATTTGGAGACAAATAGACAATTTCCATGTTTACATATAGTCTGGATTAACACATAAGGAATCAGTTCTGAAAACAACGTTAGTTTTATTTCTAATTCAGAGCCTTTCTTTTTTCACTATGAATTCTATCACTTGTGAGTTGTAAGGTCATTGACAACTTGCAGAGACACAACAAACATGGGGGGGGCGGGGGCGAGGGTAAAAACAAACCAAAAAAACACAAACAAACCCATACACCTAAGACTTCAACTATTCAAAGTCAGAAGTAGAAACCAAGGTCATGATATTTCATGTATGAACCTGATGCACTTCGACTGGCAAAGCCTTCTGACAGACAAATACGAAGTACACTAGGAGCTATACATAAAGAGTTCACAATGACTTCCATTTCTTTCATTGGGCAATTTTGTAATTTCATACAGGCTTACATTTTCTTATGAGTAATACACAGAAACCTTTGACAATATCTTTCATACACTTTGTGTCAGCAAGGTTAAAATAACTGAGGATTCAGCAGCAGCAGCAGGGCAAAATAGCTCATTTCTTCCTACTGCTGTCTAGAAAAACTTGAATTTTTTCAGGGATTTAGCCACATTACATGCATACCCATAACATCCTATGTTACACGTGAACTACTTTCACTCTAGTACTAAATATATTAGGCTATTGAACATTTTTCAGTTGACTGTTGCAGACCAATAGTTTTAATTATGGATGATTTTTGACTATGAAAACCAAATATTTCAAATATATTCAGTAGCTCAGACTCTTCGAAGCTCTTTCAAAAGTAAGAAATGTGACTGAATAAAAAAATACTTCTAAGTTTTTTTTTAATTACAGGGAAAAAATGTCATTTTTGGTTTCATAGTCCTCATTAAATGGTATATCCACATCATAATATCTAGAAAATTTTTGTATGCAACTTCCAATTCAGCTAATTAGTACCACGACCTACTGGAGAGTTATAATTTAAGAAAAGAAATGAAGAGAGAAGTTAACTTACCTCAAAGAAGAAAAAATTTAGTATTCATATGTTACTACAAGACTATAATAATAATCATAATTAATAACCTCTTCCCAAGAGAGAGAGGGTGTGATATAAAATCTCTGTCTTGGAAAAATCAAGTCCAAGCAGAACAGTCTCACTGGCTTCTTTCTGCTCTCCTTCCAGTCACACACGTGCTCCTTCTGGGCCACTAAACCAGAGACCACCCAACCAGGATCAGCTCTGTTATATGGAGCCAGTTGTGTCCCCCAGACCAAGCTCTGCTTCCTAAAGCACAGCAGGTGATAACTTCAGAAACGTCAGTGTCAGCAACAAAACCTAAATACTGTGCAAGAATTTGAACTTTGGATAACACTCATTTTTCCTCATGGAAAGCTGAGTCTGATGGCTAGCTGCTAGAATATGATCTGATTTTTATTCCCCAGACCAATAACTAGCACCCAGTGCAAGTGAGATAACAAGAAAAAGTACAAGGTATGGTGGTTAGTGTATTGAACAGCCAAGTCTCTGGAGAGAGAACAGAGAAAAAGACATTTTGAGATTCTACTAGAAATCTTCATTGTTTCTCTGCCAAAGGTTTTCAAAGTACTCATAGGAAAAAAAAAAAAAAAAAGCTTTCAGCAGTCACAACTGTGTTACACTTGATAATGTTTTGTACAATGTTTTGTATTGTGAAATACAAATTCCATTTGAGGTACTTTGAAAATTTCCTGGTACAGACTTTTTTTTTATTCAATTATCCTGGTAAGTTTAAAATGCTGAAATGAGAACTTATTCATGTTGCTTGTGGGTTAAACTAGACTGTAGCACTTCAGAACAATGTGGTTTATTTTTATGGACACTTTTACATACTGAAAAATCACTAAACTCTTCACAACTAATGACTGCAAATACAGCTGAAGTATACAGACAGTATGCACATATAAATAGGCAAGGAGTAAAAATTGTAAAAGGCTGTAAGAACACATATATAGTTGAAAATCTATTTTATGTACAAATAGGCTTTTCCTGTCTTTATGTGAAGCGTGGAGTTCCCTTTCTAATTTGGCTTGTGATATTAACATTATTATGAACCACTTACCTGTGTATGGCAAACAAGTAACAATCTGACTTCTCTCTGTGATTACTACTGGCTATTTACTCAATCTTTTATAAATCTTTCCTTCTTTATTTTATGTTTCTTGCCACTGCCTCTGCAAAAACACAAAATCAAATAAATAGCAAAGTTGTTAAAGGCATTGACCATTAGAAGGCAATTCAGGTAGCAAGCAAAATACTATTATTTTGAAAACAGGCAATGACTCAGAATTTAGAAGTAAATATTCTGTCTATGGAAAATATATATTGAATAGAAAAAAATTTGTCCACATTAAATTTGGGATACTTTACTCTTTTCATAAATTTACCTTCTTCTTTTCCATGAGGGCTTTGAGTCAGTAACCCATGTAAGTATTATGCTCTGGATTTCCAAGATGTCCAGCCACCCACACCCTATTAACCAGTACTGTCTCCCAGATTACTTCTTCAGGCTAATGTGGCTGTTGGTCCAGTAAGTAAGGGTTTTAAACATAGAAACCGTTGCTGAAGGTAGCCAAGGACCTCATTAATAAATTTTAAAGAGAGATATGACTTTATCAAATGCCACACACNCTGGTGATGTGATTGTCATCCTGGGAGCTTGATATGGTTTTGTATATATTTCATTATTTTCTTTTTATTATTTTATTATTAATATTTCATTAAAGTAGTTTAGTTCCTTCTAAACGGAGCAAGAGAGAGCGAGCATCTGTCGTTCCACTGGGTTGGGCCAACCTGGCCCAAACCACGACAAGGCACTATAAATCTAAAAGTAATTTTAAAATGAGACCTATGAGACTAAAAAGGAAATTTCCTGGGGTTCTAAAATTCAAAAAAGTGGAAGAGAAAAGTGTCCCATGAGCATGAAAAGAATAAGTGCAAATAAAGTAATTCAGATTTAAATGTGATTGTTACTTTTTAATTATTTTGTAACTCTAATACAAATGTTATTCATCTACCACAACCTTAATTTTTTTTATTGGACTCATTTCTCTTTTACATTCAGACTTTTGTCAATACTTTAATAGCACAGGATGTTCATATAAAAGAAAGTCAAGTTCGTTGAATCCAGCAACTTGGTATTCATGCCAATCATTATGACTACAGACTGATCACCTCTGGGCAAGTGATAAAGCTATAGACTTATGTGGACTTGTTAAACATTAGTCATAATTTCTAAATTTTCTTGTTATAAGAAATGGATGTGGTAGTTTTTACATTGTTTCCTTTAAATCGGTAGCAGGGAGCAGAAGAGATCTACAGAGATCAGAGACAGTTGAGAAAACAGCAAGTATAACATTATTTCCCTCATTTGAATACAAAGGTTCCTTCTCAGTATCCTGAGAAGCAGCATTTTTTGTGATTCCTTGTCACTGTCACATGATAAGAGCCTTCCTTTTTTTCTTGGTAGTTTCTGGAAAATTTTTCCTCTATAAAGAACTTGTTTGTTGCCTTTACAGGTGTCTCCTCATGACCCAGAAATGGAAGAAAGATCGATTTGTCTTCCCAGCTCTGCCTTTTCTCTGTAGTAATGCCAATGCACATCCAGAGTTCTTACAACAGCTATTTTATTTTTTTCTTTATGTATTTGCTGCTAGATCATCCCTTACAGTTGAAGTGTCTACATGTTTTAACATCTTCCTTTATTCTTCTCTTGTAGATCCATCGGTTGGGTTTTTTTTCTTTTTTTTCTTTTTTTTTTTCCCTAGTGCTTTCTTGAGTTCTTTTTTCAAGAAAACCTTTTTCAATCAGCAACAGCTTAAAAATGTTTCTGCTTTGTTGTAGCCTCTTCCAGCTTCTTCACTTTGGTTTTTTAATTTCTTCTCCATAACATCCCTATTTTTCTTTCTTCTTTCATGCATGCAGTGCTACTGGTACATTTTGAGAGGCTCACCTATCTCTTCCTGATCTGCTTTTGAGGAAAACACTTTTGAAAGGTTGAAAGATGTCTTTCAATTCAAGCAGGTGATGTGATCAGCTTCCTCTGACTTTGAAACATCATTTCCTGCAGACATGATCTGCCCAACTTTGGATTCTTTGATTCTGGCTTATCCATCACCATTGTACATCACAGATGATTTTTTTTTCACCTAGATTGGGTTTGAATTTTGTTGTCTGGAGTCTCAGTGTGTTCAGAATATACTTCATACGTAGTTTAAAATGTCTTTTAAAATCTCACATTAACCAAATATAGCTTGAAGATATAATCATTAATTTATCTGCAAGGGTTTCATGATTTATTCCTAGTTCTTAAGACCTGGCACACAGGAAAACATGACGGGTCCTGGTTTACTCATAGTTTACCACTCCCTAGTGTTTGACTGGTCTTACAATGTTGTGAAGACACCTTTCTTGTTTGTTCAAGGTAGACAGTGACTCACTGCAAACTCTTTCTAGGACCTCGTCAAAGGAAGACAAGGCACAATTTGGATATCATATCATGCCTCATGTGATAAAATTTAGAGTAACTAGTAGTGGGTTAATAAGACAGAGTGTTATATAACTTTTATCCTGACATGCAGCCTATTTTCAAGGAAAATGAATCAGTCGTGACACCATTAAAACTTTTTTCCAAAGTATCTTATCTTTTCTATGTGACCCTTAGTCAATAGAGCATGAGACTCTTAATCTCAAGGTTGTGGGTTCGAGCCCCACATTGGGCACCAATAAATCTGTCATTCTGCCTGACTGGGCCAATCTGGCCCAAACCACAACATGTGGTTTCAGCCAGATTGGCCCAATCAGGCAGAACGACAGATAGTCTCCCCTACCTCTTTCTTTAACAAGAGAAGGGAGAGGGAGAAAGAGATTCATGAGTTTAGAAGGAACTAAACTACTTTAATGAAATATTAATAATAAAATAATAAGAAAATAATGAAATATATACAAAACTGTATCAAGCTCCCAGGATGACAATCACATCACCAGCAGCCGCTGGGGAAGTCCCAGACTGGACTCAGTGACAAACAGGAACTGGATTCCAGATATGGATTCAGGATCGGGATCAAAGGTAGATGGACAGAGTCCTCCTCAGACGCTGGCCATTGAAGAAAGAGGGCTGAACCTTTGATCCCTCAGCTTTTATACTGAGCATGAGGCAGATGGGATGGAATACCCTGTTGGTCAGTTTTGGGTCACCTGTCCTGTCCGCTCCTCCCCGCAGGTGTGACCCCTCTACGCTTTTCCGCTTCCTACCCTCCAACAGGGCAAATAACAAAGTTGGCTGGCCTTGGTTGTTATAGCAATAAGGATAAACAATAGCCTCTCTGCATACTGTTCCTCGGCATCAACTGTAGCATCAGTCTTATCACTCTGAAAGCGAACAGTTTCTGCACAATATGCTGTTGATTTCAGCAGTTAGAAGAGGTCTAGCTAAAAAGTAAAATTACTGAACAGAAAATTGATCCTGTTTTACCCCAAACCAGGACACCCTCATGATATTATAGCTTCATAACCTGATTCATTTTTGCCATGAAAAAAAATGGAGGTGTAGCATGGCATAGGAGAGGGTTTCCAATATGGTGATGCAGATAGCAGAATAACACACAGTTAGCATAAATTGAAAAATCTAACTGCCTTCTAGTAGTGGAAGGACAAGCATGCTTGCTTTTAATTGTGCTTAGGCATGTGTATGTGTATACATTTGCATGCATAGCTTATATACATGTCAGTCCTGTTCCACAGTGTCTGCCCAGTTTTGCAGTTCTTTCACTCCTGTCCCAGGAAAGCTTTCCAAGATATTTAGCTACACATGTAGGTTTGTATATTGAGATCAGAATACAAAGAGCCATCCATTTCAGATCTCAAAGCTATCAATTTTCTCACCTATCATTGCTCGGATAAGCACTTACTGTTCTGGTGTCAAGATTGCTCTGGTTTCCTGAAAAGAGAGAGAGAGAGACTTACCTTCCGAAATGACACCTGTGGCACAATCCATTTCTCTGATGGATTATATTAAGATGAGAGCACTAACTGAATGTACCCTGACATTAAAAAATTTTAGGCATAATTGGGTCACAGAATCAACAAGAACATTGCGTATAGAAAGAAAACATGTTGCAAACCTTGCATAAGACAAATGAACATAAAAAGTATCATTCTCTAAGGGATTCTGTTAATTGATCACATTTAAAATTTTCAGAGGCAGTTAAAGCTGACACCTGCTGTTTTATAGACTGACGTGGTTAGAAGCTATCTAGCTCTTTCCAGTAAGCTGAAGAAGCAAAACATCTAATTAAAACCAAAGCTGTAAAGGCATTTAGTCAAATTGTTTAAAGTGTTCTATTTTAACATGTAAAACTGGCTGGGTTTTGTTGGCACAGATAGTTTATCAAAGCTAATGAGTAAAATTGTGGAAGCCCAACAAAACTTGACTGTTTGAACAGACAAAGATTCTGTGGAGCTTCACTTTTTGAAAAGCCTAAAAATGGATTAATACAGCACTTTGATTAACCTCACAAGACAAATAGCTGTACCTTATCTACTAGTATAAGATTTAGGTCTAAGGCATAGTTATGGCCCAGAGGTTGAAAATGTGCCAATTGTTAATAAATCTTGCGAGTTTATAATACTTTTCTGAAAAATAATAATTTTTGACATTTTAACATTTCACATAATGTTTCTGGACTTTGTATGTAAAATGTAAAAAGCTAGTGCTCACAATATCTAAAAGTAACAGCAATGCTGGTATACCACAACATTCTTTGACTCCTTTATGCTGAAAAAAGGATGGCGTTTCTTGAGAACTGCCATGATTTGCCTGATGTAGTAGCTCAATCTATTATTAGTAGTATTTTCATAGCATCTTCAGTCCAAATTGCATTATACAGTAGGAGAAGTGTGAGAAAAGTGGCAGTTTCCTCTGCCAAGGAGTTATCATTTAAGGGTCCTATTCAGCACTTCTTACTGTAGCATATCACACACTGACTTCAGAGGGGGCTTTGCCAAAGGAGGGAGTGAATAAGGAGTGCTGAATAGGACTCTACAAAGGCACAGCAGGTACAGCTGGTGCAATTCCACACAGACAAAGCATTGTACAATACAATGTAGACAGTTAAAGCAGTGCATTATGTATCATTATGAAAACCATCCATTTTACATATAATTTATAATATGAAAGTTGTTATCCTCCCTCCAAGTTTTGCTGTATTTTTGAAGAGTTTTCTCAAACTATTATTGCTTCATAAAGACCACTTAGTATGGAAATACTATGATAAAACTTTAAATTCAGTTGATTGAAACAAACAAGCAGCAGATCAACTTTTCCTTTTAAAAAAGTAAGACATCTCTAATTTGTTGATGTTGATAGAGAATTCTCTTTAGTATGGGACCAAGGATTTTAAAAGAAAACATTATTATTTCTCATTAAAGTCCAAAATCTATTATTCATAAATTTCAAGGTGCCACACATGCATTAATGAAGGAAGCCTTACAGCATTACAGTGAGGACGCTATTGTTCTCTTTGTAAAGCAAGGAAAATCGAGATGGAAAGGTAACATTACTTAAAGAGCTATACTTTTACTGATGATGGTATCTTAACAGCCCAGATAGATGCTTGGAAGGACTGAACTGTACTACTATTAGGCTTGCCTGAAATGTTAGATTTAGACCTTCAGCTGAATTACAGTGGCCTGAGAAGTTACCATGTCGGCAGAGCAGTGTGCCCCTAACCATGGCAAACACAAGATAAGGCAGTTTAACCTGACCTTGTTTGTGCTCATGTTGGTAGTGGTCCTGTGTTCTTCTCCATCACAGCAGCATTAAGTATATCATTATATTTAGAAATAAAAACACTTGGGTTCATGTCCCGGGAGCTATATGAAGGAAGAGCTTTACGTGCTTGAATTGACTAGAGAGTGGAGACTAGAAGGTCTTGGCAACAATAAACAACAACAAGTGCACTGCGAGGTACAATAATACTTTTAGAATTCTGCTTCAGAGTGAATTTCTGGTCTCCATAAGTGCCTCCTTAAAAACAAATGGGCACATAGCTGTTTTATTAACTTCGCAGAGGACAGAGAGATAAGAAGGATCCTTTGCTGTTACACCTGTTTTTAGCAAGCCCTAAATTCTTCACCTGATTAAGAGAAATACGTCAACTATACTCGTGAGAAAAAGATCAGGAGGTTTCTGATTTTAAACATTACTCTCATAAACCTTATTCTGACCCTGTATGTTAATGAGACTGTTTAGGTTTAAGAATTGGGTATTCTGGGATGAATATCACAATGCAGTAGCTGCTAAGCATAAATTAACTTAATCTGAACATAGCAGCAGAAAATAAATGTATTCTCTGTACTTTCTTCAGATTCCCCAAAATAATGTGACAAATAATATTATTGCATTGAAAGATGAGCTAAGAGCCGTCGAAGAAGCAGATTACAGTATTGACCTGTATCACCAGGGGTAGATCTTCTGCAGACCAGTACCAGAGATCAGGAGGCCAGAGACAGGGATTCCAGCTCCTTGGAAAATACAGATGTACCCAGCATGATCTTGTTGCAATTCTACAGGAATTTTTAATTTTATGTTTGTCATTAAGTCTGAGTGCAACTTCTTAGCCTCCAAACTACATTGTTCAAACAAACATAATTTACACAAACATAGCGCAGGAAACTGCATTCACCACACTTGCAGTATAAACACTGTGTGAAACCAAAGAAAATGAGACAAATATGATTACTTTGTGATTTATTTTTTTTTTATCACATGTTTCTCTGTCTGCCCACATATGAGTCATATATTTTGCATAACCACGAAATAATTTTCATTGGTTTTAGTGATGGCTCTTTGTGGAGTTCTGGAAGGAAACCTGACTTAAAACATGCATTTGTTCCTTGTGGTTTATTTGCTCAATCTATATATAGAGCAAATTCTGAAATCCACAGAACTGTCTACTTTCTGAAACAAAAAGCACAAAACCCGACCTTCTTCAGTTTAATAATTTTTTGTGTGGCTTTCATTAGCAAATGTTTCAAAAAAAAAAAAAGCTATATAGAAACTTTAAAAAAATAAACAGTACTGGCCCGGTATCTCATCTGCTTAATTTTTAATGTCTTTGTAGCCCTGTCTTCAGCCCTTTCTTCAGAGCTACAAAGAAGATTAGGGGACTGGAACATCTTTCTTATGAGGAAAGCCTGAGGGACTTGGGTCTTTTTAGTCTGGAGAAGAGAAGGCTGAGGAGGAATCTCATCAATGCTTACAAATACTTAAAGGGAGGGTGCCAGGAGGATGGCACCAGTCTTTTTGCAGTGGTGCCCAGTGACAGGACAAGAGGTAATGGGCACAAACTTGAATGTAGGAAATTCCATTTAAACACGAGGAGGAACTTCTTCACTTTGCGGGTGGCAGAGCACTGGAACAGGCTGCCCAGAGAGGTGGGGGGGTCTCTGACTCTGGAGACATTCCGAACCTGCCTGGATGCCATCTTCTGCAACCTGCTCTGAGTGACCCTGCTCTGGCAGGAGGGTTGGACTAGATGATCTCCAGAGGTCCCTTCCAACCCCTGTGATTCTCTGATTCTGTGATTTTTTTAGGGTTTGAAAGGAGGATGACACAGGACACCATAAAGCCAGACATGCACCCACTAAATTCTCTCATGCTAATAGAGTGTTAGTAGGGAGATAAGGCTATTTGCCTCTCCCTTTTAACCATAGTAGGAGCACAAAAATAATGAACCAGAACAAAGCAGACCATCGTGTCAAAACTCCTTCAAAGACTACCAGGAAATTAAGGGTTAGTGTCTGGGCATGGGTGCCTGTCACCTGGAATTGACACTGAGATTACACACGACATATGTGATTCATGGCACAGACCAAGTTTCTGAGGCTTAGCAAGTTACAGTACATTAACTCACACATGTACCTGTTCATTCATAGCACGCTGCCAGTTCAGCCTCACCTAAAATATGGGTTATAGGCTTTAAGTTGAGTTACATCATTTTACCTTTGAACTAGCTAGGAGTGTGCAGATAGGCAAGTGCTGAAGTTCAGCTGATGTTTGGCAATTTGATCATGTCTCTGAGTCTCTAGGCAGCCGGTGTAGCCTGGGTATGAACTCCAATCCCAGACTGGAATGACTCCATAGTCTTCTGTGTAATCTTTGAAGAACTTGTTCTTTTCTTACCAAAAATGTTCAAAATCCAACCTGTCAAAATATATATAGGGCCTTGGTTCAACTGGGAGAAAAGTAATACCTAATTTAAAATTGCATTCTTGGTTAGAAACTATTTTTCCAATCACTACTTGTCAAGCAACTAGTTAAAAAACCGAAAGTATGTTTAAAAGACTATCTTCAATCTAAGGTAGTGATGGTGAACAGAAAGACATTAAAGACACGAAAATTAACAAGCAGAGAACATAAATGATAGAGTAAGTATTTCAGACCAGTATGAATACCCCATTATTTTGCAAATTAAAAACGAAAAACTTAAGGAAATTTGCGTATAACCCTGAATCAGAGAAGCTCGCATTCGCTTTTTAAAGCTGTTCACCCAGTGCACTGACTTTTATTCCACACACAAAGGAAGGTGATACACACACACATGTATGCAGCTTTGAAACTGTTGCTGACATAGCTACTTCCAGGAGATGCGGCTTCTCAGTGGTGCGTTACTGCAGCGGGACTTGAACCAGAGCCCTTGTATCGCTGGCTACTCGTGCACGCCAGAAAGCAGCAGCTAAGTGGCCTCAGCAGGGTGGGCACTTTCTGCTTGCACAGCCCAGGGACTTCGGCAAGGGAATGGCAAAGCTGCACAGGAGTGTACATACTGCACACAGGAAAAAACAGCTGCATCTAACATTTATCTTGTTTAAAAAGTAAATCAGATTTCCTAATCTAATAACAATATTTGAGTTAGATTAGGGAAGCAATAACTATTTCTTACTTCATTAGTTAAATCCTACGTATAATTAGGGAGTACTTCTTTCTGACTGATTCCTAGGGGATTTTAGGAGAAGGGAAGTGCCAAAAGAATATTTATGGTCTGGGCTGAGGTGAAGATCATAATTTGTTAAACATTGATCAAAATAAATTTCAGCAAGTGCTACAACATTTAACAAAAGATAACTGACGATCTGGCACACAGTGTTCATGTCTTTTGAGTATTAAATGTCTAAAGTATACAAAAAAGATTATAAAAATATAATAATAATAATTTCTAAGCCAAAGCTTAAAACAAAATTCCATCAAGCCCATTAAATTTTAAACTTGACACTACTAAATTGCTTTAATGCCTTCAATAGCACACAGTTAGAAGCATAATGATGTATTTGGTGAGTGTTTCTTACTTTTTGACACAAATTACTTTATTTGATTTTTTTTTTTTTTTTAAACTGGTAAGAGGAAAGACATTATGCATGGTAAACACCATTACATGGCTGGATCAGAAGTACCCAAACATGAATTTGAGCAAATGTGCTTAATATAAAAGAATGTAATTATATTTTTATCAGCACTTTGTGTGTCATCATTAATGGGCATCTTCTGAAGATGGTCTCACTAAACTGCAATGCCACTGGAGGATGAAAATGACTGCTGAATGCCACAGTAAATACTCATTCTGTGTTCTCGGCCGGTGCAGCATGAGGCTTCTTGGGAAATTAACACAGGGTTTTATATCAGTCAGACAAACTGGATATATATATTTCAAAAGACTATCAGTTAACACAGGACTTTATAGACACCTTAAAATAAAGCAAAATCACATCTCTTCAGCTAATAAACAAAGTTAAACTTCCAAGGAAAGGTGTGGAGGGCTGTTTTGGTTTTGTTCTGGGTTTTTTTTTCCCTGTGATACATATATACTGATGTTTTCTTAGTGTATTTCCCTAAAAATATCCCTAGGGCAGAAATGCTTCAGAGTTCAAAGAAAGGTAAGGCCTTAAGCGGTCTTCACTTCCGTTAGAGATTTCTTATTTGGCATTCAGTGAAAAAACTCTGTGTTCTTTAGAGCTTATCTTACAAAGTCTCAATTCCTACAGAAAATTCCGAGTTGCTGTATGCCTGAAGTATGCTAGATTCCCTGGGATCATGGTTTGGCCACTGTATGAGCACATGGAAATTTAACAAGTCTGTACAATCTACACACACAGAAATAGAGGAAACCACAAACTATGTCGCATGGACGCAATTATTGTGGGGTGAGTTTTCCATTGGGTGTTTTCTTCTCACAACAGATGAACCTGTTTTCACCCTCTTGGATTCCTTCACCACCTTTCTGGGGACATCAGCTCTGCGTACTGTTGTTGATGTTTTGCTACCTATCATTGTGATCTTTAGCACTGAGAGAGATGGCATGTCTAGCATGGTAAGAACATGCAGCTAGCTACATAGAAATGAGTGGCAAAAAAAAAAAAAAGAACAACAAACAAACCGGTTTCTCCTCAGCAACAGGGAATAAGNCTTTTTGACACAAATTACTTTATTTGATTTTTTTTTTTTTTTTAAACTGGTAAGAGGAAAGACATTATGCATGGTAAACACCGTTACATGGCTGGATCAGAAGTACCCAAACATGAATTTGAGCAAATGTGCTTAATATAAAAGAATGTAATTATATTTTTATCAGCACTTTGTGTGTCATCATTAATGGGCATCTTCTGAAGATGGTCTCACTAAACTGCAATGCCACTGGAGGATGAAAATGACTGCTGAATGCCACAGTAAATACTCATTCTGTGTTCTCGGCCGGTGCAGCATGAGGCTTCTTGGGAAATTAACACAGGGTTTTATATCAGTCAGACAAACTGGATATATATATTTCAAAAGACTATCAGTTAACACAGGACTTTATAGACACCTTAAAATAAAGCAAAATCACATCTCTTCAGCTAATAAACAAAGTTAAACTTCCAAGGAAAGGTGTGGAGGGCTGTTTTGGTTTTGTTCTGGGTTTTTTTTTCCCTGTGATACATATATACTGATGTTTTCTTAGTGTATTTCCCTAAAAATATCCCTAGGGCAGAAATGCTTCAGAGTTCAAAGAAAGGTAAGGCCTTAAGCGGTCTTCACTTCCGTTAGAGATTTCTTATTTGGCATTCAGTGAAAAAACTCTGTGTTCTTTAGAGCTTATCTTACAAAGTCTCAATTCCTACAGAAAATTCCGAGTTGCTGTATGCCTGAAGTATGCTAGATTCCCTGGGATCATGGTTTGGCCACTGTATGAGCACATGGAAATTTAACAAGTCTGTACAATCTACACACACAGAAATAGAGGAAACCACAAACTATGTCGCATGGACGCAATTATTGTGGGGTGAGTTTTCCATTGGGTGTTTTCTTCCCACAACAGATGAACCTGTTTTCACCCTCTTGGATTCCTTCACCACCTTTCTGGGGACATCAGCTCTGCGTACTGTTGTTGATGTTTTGCTACCTATCATTGTGATCTTTAGCACTGAGAGAGATGGCATGTCTAGCATGGTAAGAACATGCAGCTAGCTACATAGAAATGAGTGGCAAAAAAAAAAAAAAGAACAACAAACAAACCGGTTTCTCCTCAGCAACAGGGAATAAGTCAACAAGAAGGCATGGTCAGATGCAAAATCCCTTCACAGCTTTTCATCAGCCTAGACAGGCCATCAATGAGGAAGGGAGTGGAAGTGCAGGGGAGTCCTTGGGCACACTGTGAACTGGAGAAAGAGACATATAAGGGGCATCAAGTCTGTATTGTCTTAAGCTGCAGCAGGGGCTGAAAGGTGCAAATTATATCATTACTCCTCCAGTTCTCTTCCTATAAAATATGGTGGTTTCTTATACAATGTCTTCTTCCCACTTTTGCCTTACATTGCTAAAAAAAAGGCTTCAGATAATATCTGAATTATGCTTCTGACATAACTGGATCACATCTGACATTCCTCCTCTCCTGATTGTCCAGGGCAGGGACTTCTGTTGAAGATTGTGACTTATATCTGGCACAGGTGCACAGCTTTCCTCCACAGGAACTCCAGGCCTCAAGGAGGGTGCTGGGTGCTGTACGCCACAGGGTCATCCAGGCATGAGCTTGGAGATCTCTTCTATGTACACTAAGCAGTAGAAGCTTAGACCTTACCATGCTAGACATGCCACCTCTCTCAGTGCTAAAGGTCACAATGATAGGTAGCAAAACATCAACAACAGTACGCAGAGCTGATGTCCCCAGAAAGGTGGTGAAGGAATCCAAGAGGGTGAAAACAGGTTCATCTGTTGTGGGAAGAAAACACCCAATGGAAAACTCACCCCACAATAATTGCGTCCATGCGACATAGTTTGTGGTTTCCTCTATTTCTGTGTGTGTAGATTGTACAGACTTGTTAAAATAACATCAGCATCCAAACTTGTGTGGATAGGGCAGCTGAACTCTAATGCTTCTGGAGTCTAAGGAATCATAGAATCATCATAGAATCATACAATGGTTTAGGTTTGAAGGGATCTTAAACATCATATAGTTCCAACCCCCCTGCCGTGGGCAGGAACACCTTCCACTAGACCAGGTTATTCAAAGCCCCATCCAACCTGGCCTTGAACACCTCCAGGGATCTGGCATCCACAGCCTCTCTAGGCAACCTGTGCCAATGTCTCACAGCCCTCAGGGTAAAGCATGTCTTCTTAATACCTAATCAAAATCTACCCTCTTTCACTTTAGAACCGTTACTCCTCGTCCTGTCGCTACACTCCCTGATAAAGAGCCCCTCCCCATCTTTCCTGTAGGCCCCCTTTAAGTAC
>VYXH01004348.1:43056-60983 GCA_013397275.1 Burhinus bistriatus | reverse complement strand
ATTGACCACAACTCTTTTGAGTGTGACCAGCCAGCCAGTTCCTTATCCACTGAGTGGTCCATCCATCAAAGCCATGTCTCTCCAATTCAGAGACAAGGATGTCATGCAGGACAGCATCAAATGCTTTGCACAAGTCCAGGTAGATGATGTCTGTTGCTTTACCCTTACCCACCAATGCTGTAATGCCATTGTAGAAGGCCTCCAAATTTGTCAGACACATTTGCCTTTAATGACTCCATGTTGGCTGTCACCAATCACCTCCTTATTCTCCATGTGCCTTAGCAGAGTTTCCAGGAGGATCTGCTTCATGATCTTGCTGGGCACAGAGGTGAGACTGACTGTCCTGTAGTTCCCTGGGTCTTCCTTTTTTCCCTTTTTAAAAATTGGGGTTATGTTTCCCCTTTTCCAGTCAGCGGAAACTTCACTGGACTGCCACAACTTCTCAAATATGATGGATAGTGGTTTAGCAACTTCATCCATCAGTTCCCTTAAAAGACCCGCAGAGGTATCTCATCAGGTCCCATGGATCTGTGCACCTTCAGATTCCCCAGATGGTCTCCAACCTGTCCTTCTCCTACACTGGGAAGTACCCCATTCTCCCAGTCCCTGCCTTCACCTTCTGCAACTTGGGCAGCGTGGTCAGAGCCTTTACCAGTGAAGACTGAGGCAAAAAAGTCATTGTGTACCTCAGCATTCTCCATGTCCCAGGTGACCAGGTCTCCCGTTTCCTTCTGGAGAGGGCCCACATTTTCCCTAGTCTTACTTTTATCACTGACACACCTGTAGAAGGTTTTTCTTGCTCTTGATGTTTCTGGCCAGATTTAACTCTATCTGGGCTTTAGCTTTCCTAACCTGATCGCTGGCTGCTCAGACAATTTCTCTGTATTCCTCCCAGGCTACCTGTCCTTGCTTCCACCCTCTGTAGGCTTCCTTTTTCTGTTTGAGTTTGTCCAGGAGCTACTTGTTTATCCATGCAGGCCTCTTGGCGTTTTTGCCTGGTTTCCTCTTTGTTGGGATGCATTGCTCCCGAGCTTGGAGGAGGTGATCCTTGAATATTAACCAGCTTTCTTGGGCTCCTTTTCCCTCCAGGGCTTTATCCCATGGTACTCTGCCAAGCAGATCCCTGAAGAGGCCAAACTCTGCTTTCCTGAAGGCCAGGGTAGTGAGCTTGCTGTGTGCCCTCCTTGCTGTCCTAAGGATCTTGAACTCCACCATTTCATGGTCAGTAAGGAAAGGGTCTTTGTCTCCTAAATTGTCATCAGAAAGAGAGCATTTAGAAAATTACTTAGAAATTGTTTAAGCACATTATGTGTACTGTAGGGAGCACAGAAGGAAGATGTATAACATTTATAAAACCTACACATAATCTGTCCCAGTGTGAAAAGATGATACACAAAAACATTCTGAAGTGATTACTTTAAACAGTCTTTGTAGCTCTGTGGAGGTATAATTATTGCAAATTTAATACAGGTCCACGTGTAATTTGTTCTCTTCCAGTGAACACTAGAAGTTCCATGTTTCCTCCTGCTTTTCCCAGTTTTCAGAGGGAGCTCCACACTCCTGTGCAAGTCAAAACTAATTTATCCTTATCAGCCCCACACTCACCCTTCATACACAGAGTTTTATGCACTTCCATTGCCCTCACGCCAGTGCTCCATGTTCTCCTCCCGTGACAAGGGAATTACTTTCTTCCTTTCCTCCCACTTTGTCAAGGCCACATCACACACCTCTTCTAAAGGTTCTTGACTTCCTTCCCAGCTGTCCTCTGTATTAGGGTTTCTAGTCATTCCACTATTTACTGTCATGCCTAAAGCTCTGTGACAATCTTAATATGCACACATTTCCCCTGAAAAAGACCCCTCTCTGCTCACTCTCCCTTCTTCTCTCAGAACAGCTACGCAACAGCTCATCTGTACCAGCCACTGGTACTGGCCTGGGAGTCACTCCATTCAGGCTGTGCACGTGCCAACCTGTTAGTCTGTTTGGAGGATGCAGAGAGGATTGGCAAAGCATGCAAGGATAATGGTTGTCACTTACCTGTTCCACACACAGCTGCAAAGGCGCTTGAAACTATTATGTTCAATAGATAAATACACTCCGCCATTTCAATTTTTTTCTTTTTCTTCTGGGTTTAAAGATTTTCTTTAACTTAATTGATCCATTGAATATTCCTTTAAATTGATTAGATGTGGTATTCCAAAATTAACACCATGTTACACAGTGACAGACAAATGCAGAAAGGTTTCTGAGTTGAGCACAGGACCTCAGCAAGCTCAGATAATTAAGCTTTCAATGACTGAAATGTACTCCAGCAGCAATAAGCCACACTGGATGTGTTTGCCTGGCTACTGACACGCTTCTTGGGTGACTGAAAACACTCAACCCCTGGCCTCATACCTCAAAGTGCAACTTAAACAGGCACAGTAAGCCCTGTGGTAGCTCATCGCTCAATTGCCACTTGTCTCCAATACCTGCTATGTAAGTATGTACCCATGGATATCAGGAATATTTCTTCCTCGGCTAAGAGAACATAACAGTCACCAGAGAGGGGTGATACATGGTTTTGTACTCTGTGATGCTTCTTGGAAATGTCTTCTGCAAGGGCTGAGTTCATTTTAGTTTTGAAGTTGCTCAAAGACATAAGCTCTGGGTCCTTATGTGCATGCATACGCTGTGCGTGATTCAGCATTCCTTTACTGGAACTTGTAGAAATGGTGCAGCCCTCTTTACTTACTTTTCTTTGAACGCTTGAGATAAAAATTAATACAGTTGTGCCTAAAGAGTTTTTGAGGGGGAAAAGGTCAACAGAAATGTGAAATTGTCAAAAACAACCCTCCTCCCCTTTCTTTCGTTCACAGAAAGTGTTTTTGGGGGGAAATGGGAAGGAGCAGGGCTGGGAGGGAAGAAAAATGTTAAAAAGCTGTGTTTGGGATGTATAAGAAGGCATCCAGGAAGGGTAAAAAGCCCTGTTGAACCAAGTTCAACAGCCTACAGTTTCATGAGGAAGAAGAAAGTAAGCAACCAAGCGGGCCATGCGGCCAGTCTGGGATCCCTCTGGGGATCCCTCTGGAGTTCTGAAGGTTCAAACACATAAGTGAAATTGAAAAAAGCCAGAAAGTCAGGGGTTTTCTGTCAGGCGTGAGTTTATCCCAATGACTGGAAAGGACCTATCAGCACAAGCTGGGTGTTGAGAATTTGTTCCTATATGAGTTACAGCATGTAATGCATAGTCACAAGGCTCTTAGCCATGAGCTCTGTTGTCTTTCTCTGCCAGAGTCCTTCTGCTCAAAGACAGAGCCATAACTGTAAACCAAAACCTGCTGCCCTCTCCTTAGCAAAGAGCCTTAGTTTCCTTTGCCGTTGCAGCTATGACCAGCTCTTCAAAGAGTGCCTCATGCAGACTCTCGTATTCAGTGCAGGGTCATGAGGCTTGTCGCTGTGTTTTGAGCGAAAGAGGAGGACACAGCGCTGAAATATTGGTCATTTAGGGAGTGAGCTTTGAAGTGAACTGAAGATGAGTTAGAAATCCCACTTTACACACTGTAAGCTCCAACCCCTGTATTGGAGTTAAAATCCTGTATATTACCTGCAAAGATTTATCCATAATACAAAGCCAGAGCCCCAGGCCTGGTCTACTCTAAAAAGAGGTTGCTATGTGAATTATACTAGAAAATTCTTTGAATGGAGAGGTACTTTATATAATCAAAAGATTCCTTTTTAACAGTTACTTCTATACCAGCTTCCAAAAAGAATAAGAGGTAATATTGCAAGGAAAACATCATAGCTGTGTCAGTTAGGGAAATTATATTTTTTTTCCCACTCTGTCAGAGTTGTGTCAGTAGCACTTTTAAGTTTAGATTTCCACCAGAAGAGGCAAAGGCCTATGTCAGAGTTTGAGAATTGTCAACGCTAGTACCCCACCCCTGAAAGCCCCTGGTTTTTCCCTTAATAAAGGACTGAAAACTAAAAAGTCTGCTGCAGAGGCTTACAACCACCTTTCACTTAAACTGTGATATCTCTTCTCACTGAATGTAATTTGTGAAAAACATTTTTTAAGTGCTAAGAACTAGTTAGGCTTAAGGATGTGACAGACTTCAACTTTAAAAAGAATTGAACAAAGCAGGAAACCTTGCTTACTTAGGTTTAGATTAAAGCTAAAATGCACCTGATGTGTAGTTGTATAAAATACAAATTACATTAGTTTTAATGTAAATATTAAGCTTCCTAATTTGTTACTTATTGATAACATTAAGCTTGAAATACACGCTAAAAATTGTCTGGTAAAAAGAAATTCAGTATTGCTTGCCATTTGCAAATGAACGCTTAGTCTTTAAGAATGTCGCTGAGACATTATGTATGAGATATTCTGCTGTTTTTATTGGAAAAGCTTACAAAGAATGGCTTACAATGGAAGGCAAAATGTTTGATCTTTCATATGAAAGCTCAGTTACTGCTACAACTGTGGTCTTTTAAAACATGACTGAAAACAGACCTGGTTTAATATAATCACGTTTATTAATACTTATTACTTATGTAGAATTTTGTATGCAAGGATTTGGCATATTTTATAAATATCAGTTAAACTTCACAACCAGGCTGCAATGCATGCAATACTGTGTCACTAAGCCCATTCTCTACAGGGATAAACTGAGATCCCTAGCCTACATCTATTCTGTGGGCTCAATCACTGAGACATGATCATCCATACAATTAAATTGCTAGCACAGTCCCTGGAATCATTTTTGGCCTCAGCTAACCATCTCTCTTCCAGATAATGCCGGGTCAAAGGACCATTTCAAATAAGTCATTTGGACATAGTACCCCTTTTCTGGGGACAAGAGAGCCTGACCGTACGGATTTAAACTCTAAGTCCGGCTGTCCGAGAATCATCTCTGGCCAAGTCCATTTACTAGCACAGAAGTAACCATAACATTCTAGCACACAGCACAATGTCGTTCATGGGTTCCTGATCTAATCCGGGTTCTTCAAGCAGCACAGCTCAGAGGCACACACGAGTCCTGATTGAGGAAAGAGCTAAGGATCTTAGTCTGCTTCCACTTGCTCAGAGTTGTGTTCTTATGTCATGCCACTGAGATTTTCATGGTGAGGCAGGTAGAAGGCATCTGTTTTTGCAGAAAGAGTAGGATGGGACAGAAAGACATATATTAACAGATGGGAGAGAATGGTTGACTAATTAGAGGAGTTATTTGGGCAGTCCTATGTGCAGAGATAGGAAACAAGACACTTAACAGTGGTGCTGAGGGGCTCTAGAGCCTAGAACTCACATGCTTTAAATCAGGGTGGCCAGAGTGGTGGGGTGCCCAGCACAGTCAGTGCTTTTAGAAACACTGTATTTTATCATTCCAACAGGAACTTATCTTATCACAGAAAATGGAAGAGGGAAGACAGGAACTGAAACAGGAAGCTGTTTAATAACAGCTTATTAGAGCTTGACACTCTTGGGAGAAAGGTGAAAATATGGAAAATAAGGAAAGGATAGGTGATGATGGCTGCTGCAGGAAGACTTGAGGAGGTTTACTGCAGCACCATTTTGGCCTCTCTCTGCAGCCGTTGTTGCTCCGTTCACCCCACATCCTTTTCCTCCTCTGGAAGCAACAGAAGTACAGCAGCAGTAAAACAAAATCCTGACTTTACAGAGGTTTGGTCTAGTAGCTGGGTCTTTTTCTCAAGCAGCCAGATGTCTTTGGCAACTGACCATTGCTCCCTGGGGTCTAAGTTAATTGGTTGAGTAGCTGGACTTAGTTCAAGCCATACAGCAACACTAATGTAGCTATATCACTCCTGGGGCTCTACATAGTCTCTCTGCAGAGCACCAAGTGGGGGTAAAATCATGCTCCTGGCTCTGTGCATGCTTCATTGTGTCATCTAAGCTTGCCTCAACTTCATTCATGTCATTATTTTATTAATGATATTATTTTATGAATTAATTATTTGTCCTGGTTTGAGGTAAAACACGACTATTTTGTTCAGTAACTTTAGTTTTTAGCTAGGCCTCTTCTAACTACTGAAATTGGCAGCATATTGTGCAGAAACTGTTCACTCAGAGTGATAAGACCCATGTTATAGTTGATGCCAAGGAACGGTATGCAGAGAGGCTCTTGCTTATACTTATTGCTATAACACCCAAGGCCAGCCAACTTTGTTATTTGCCCTGTTGGAGGGTGGGAAGCAGAAAAACGTAGAGGGGTCACACCTGCAGGGAGGAGCGGACAGGACAGGTGACCCAAAACTGACCAACAGGGTATTCCATCCCATCTGCCTCATGCTCAGTATAAAAGCTGAGGGATCAAAGGGTCAGCCCTCTTTCTTCAATGGCCAGCGTCTGAGGAGGACTCTGTCTGTTCATCTGCCTTTGATCCCGATCCTGAATCCAGATCTGGAATCCAGTTCCTGTTTGTCACTGAGTCCAGTCTGGGACTTCCCCAGCAGCTGCTGGTGATGTGATCGGCATCCTGGGAGCTTGATATGGTTTTGTATCTATTTCATTATTTTCTTTTTATTAATAATATTTTATTAAAGTAGTTTTGTTCCTTCTAAACTCTTAAGTCTCTCTTTTTCTCTCTCCTGTCTCTCTTTTTCTCTCTCCTGTCTCCCTTCAAAGCGGAGCAGGAGGGAATGAGCATCTGTCATTCTGCCTGATTGGGCCAATACGGCCCAAACCATAACATTATTTTATGGATTATTGTATGGATAAAATATTTAACTATAAATATAATCTTATGGCTTATTGAATTATAGAAGTAGAGCAAATTTTTAGAAGAGACTGAAAAATCTCTCAGAATGTGTGACTGAGACATTTATTTGCAATGAAATCTGTGCACCTGTTAGAACATGAAAAATATGGAGCCAGTTTTCCGTGCCTTAGCTGTGAGCCTTATGCATATGCCTCCATGGCTTTTTGTGCATGCTGCATTATGCATAGGCACGTGCAGAATTAGGCCTTAGTTGCAAAAGGTGCTCTCAAATGAAATATTTGGGTTTGGAGTCTTCTGGATTTTATCACAAACTAGGTTTCAAGCCAGCTAGTGGAAACTTTTGAACACCTGTGAGTAGACAGCCAGTCACCTAAATACCTTTAAAGACCTCATAACCTAACCATGAAGAATAAAAATCAAGCCTGGTTTGGAAGTCAGTGGCTTAGTTCAGTTTCTGTCTCTGTAATTTTCTCTGTTTCTCCCCAATTCTTATTTATGCTACCACTTGCTGATGAAATTGTATTTGTTCTGATAAAATTGCCATACAAGTACCTGGTTAATCCATGTGAAAAACGAACTAATAATAGAGGTAGAGTGTTGAATATACTATTGTTTATCATGTGGCAATATAATTTCATAGGCAGAGAATGAGAACTGACTTCCAAATTCTCATGTTTTGTGCATACATCTACTCAGCTAAAAAGGATAAGCGCCGTTGCAAAGCTTGAGATGCAGCGGCTGTATCAGGTAGATGTTTCAAGATGTAGCACCATGAGAAAGGATAGGATAATCCTCTTCCTGGAGCAGTGACAAAAGGAGACAGTGGAAGGGGAAGCTACAGAATCTGTGATCAGATCCACCTTTCCCCCTACCTCCATCCCTGATCCATCTTCAGCTGGTTTATTTTTGTGAAAATACAGCTTTCGCTGGGCAAATCCTGATGGGATGAACAACTTTACTTTGTAATTGAAGATCCACAGTGACAGATGAGGACAAGCTGAATCAATACACTTTGTGTGTGTACTGGCCACATCACCTCTGAAGACAGGGCCATTGGTGCACGAGTCCAGCCAGTGAAGTTGTCTTCTCCATGTCCAGAATGGAGACTGAGGCACAGAATAACTGATGGCTCTGTTTTGTATTTACTGAAGTCAGCAGATACCTGAGCTTTTTTCAGTGCAGGATCTCCAGGACCAGGTACCAGCAAATAAAAAGAGTTCAGAGCTCCTTGCGTTCAATGCTTTGAAACCAGGATAGAATAAAATACACCAAAAATGTACTAGCTTGGAAGTTAATGAGCTAGAAAGAGGCCAGTTAAGAGGGAAGTTTTGAATTATGGGGACCAAGTGGGTAATTTTGCTTTTGATAGTCAGCTTCTCAGTGGGTCTAAGCAAACTAGAATATATGCAAGTCTGGTGTTTATGAGCCAAAACACAGGCCAAGCCTGTGAATGGCAAAGTTCTTTATAAATATCTATTATTGAAAAGAAAACACACAACATTATCACTTCATACTGTGATAATTACAAAGCAACACTGACAAAGTGTCACTGGACTGACTCTTTCTTGACTTATTCATACACAAACACGAAGCTGGAGACAACCCCTCAGCAGGAGTCTTCACGTTTCCCCTACCACTACATCTAGCTACTCTGTGAAGGATTTAAGCTAAGGTCAGAAAAAATAAGTGAAATGGAGTCACGATCATTCCAATTCTGGAGTCAGATTATTTTTTTTAAAAATGTTACACTTCAAAGACAAGTGAACAATCACCTTTGAAAAGTTTGCATATACTGATGAACTGATTTCAAGTTTTGTCACTAATCCACCCATGCTGTTCCAATGAATCACTAAAACGTAAAGAATCTGGTGAACAGATAAAGGTCAGATGACAAAAACAATGCGAAGTCAGTATCGGACAGATGACAGTCTTGCCAAGAACACATTTAACCATGAGGTATTAATAATGTTATGTTTTTAACCAGAGGTTAATCTACAATTTTATTTTTTTTAAATTACCTAGAGAGACATTCTTTCTGGACTATTAACTTTTTTTAGTATTTAGATCACAACTCCTAAAGACTTAGCTATATTTTGACAGGTACTGACAAAGAGTGCCATGGAATTGTGACTCAATTGTCACCTTCGGCGTTTTCAAGCTGAAAAACTCAGGATGAGTGCTAGGTACTAATTAGAACTGTTATATTAGGAAAGCAAATACAATGGTGTCTAACATTAAACAAAGCACAGTTCTCATCACAAATGGTTTCTTTTGTGTGCGGGTTAGTCTAAAAAACCATTTTGCATGCTAATGAGGCACAAACAATAATTGCCGAAGTAACTAGTTTCACGCAATTACAAAAACCACATAAAAAGCCCTATTGTTTGTTGTCTTACGATTTTTAATGCTAATTTTGCACTTGATAATTTGGGGATTTCATTTGTACCACAGTGTGCAATTTAGGTTTTGTGTGTGTGAAGGTGAAGGCTTCTAATGGGGAGTAAAGGGTAGGAGGAAACAAGCCCAAGTGTGCAAAAGTAAAAGAAACAGTCACTCTCAGGGAAGAGATCGGGCAACCGGAAAAGAGACAGAGAAAAAAAGCAGTGGTGAAAAGGGGACATTTCCTCTGTGAGAAAGAGGGAAATCAGAGCTGAGAGAGGGAGGCTGTAGGAGCGGGGAGGCGCACAGACCAGCTAATGAATATCACTAAGCTGACACATCCTGTGGCTTGGAATGCATGACAAACCGGGGAGTCGCACAAAGATCTGAGGGAGCGCAGAAAATTAGAGAGTAAAAAGTCAGATGGTTAAGTAGTTAAAAATAAAAAGTTTGAGGCCCTGCTCTTCCCTCGAAGGGTCTCTCATTACAGCCCATACAAACCATTTATAATCCCCTGAAAGAAAGATTGGACCCCTTCTATTTTAGTGTAGACACTGACTGCTTTGGCTGAAATTTTGCCTGCGTTTCTGTGATTTGTCCTTTCATCTTACAGTCGCTTGTCTCCAAATTAAGTGGAGAAAAACATACCATATGGCATTTTTTCCCTCTGATTCACCCCAGCCTTTAGTTTGTCGTTTTCTAATTAAATAAAATATCATATGCTTGAACTGGGATTTTGCACCACCTTAGAGAAAATGTGTGTTGCTTCGAATCCTTATACTTCTCTGAGTCTAAAGAAAACCTGCCATTGGAAGGAGAAATACTATTTTAAGGTCAGGACTGAATACATTTTGCTCTAAAGTGCATTCTATACATTGTTATCAGGGGATACTAAATTTCATGTTCTTGTTTCTCTTAAGAAGCTATGATTTTGTGTAAGACCTATGTTACTCTGAAATCGTACCTACAGCAAGGTCTACGGCAGAGAGCACAAAACTCGAGTGATGGTCAGAATTCATTTTCCTTTTGTGACAGTCACTCTCCTTCCATTTACCATGATGTTAAGCATTTCTGCAGTTCTCTCTCCCCCTTTTTTCCTGTCTGTTATGCTACCAGTGTTGGTACAGGAAACAAATTTGAAATCAATACATGTTCGTATTGTTAGATATTGTAATGAGTTGTGTTTTTTTAAAAAATCACATTAATCTCACTATAACTAGCTGAGCCCAGGACTTTCCCCCTTTCATCCTGTATACTCTTTCTGTCGCCAGCTTTCTGAATGTATTTTCCATAATAATATATCCCTCTACTATTGTTGATCTCTTCAGCATATTCCCCCACACAAATACTTTGCCCCATTCAGCTTTTGTTTATAGTTTTTACTTTGAAAAATCATAAAGTCTTCAGGAAAACGCTTTTTACATTTTCTTGCTTGTCTGCAGCATTTCAGAAATATTACCAATTGCTACGTGAATAATTGATTCATGGCTGTCACAGCATGGAGGTGACATTGTACCTTCTTACTCTTCTTCCCCACCCCCTAGTGCTCATTTAACCTTTTCTTCTTTTCTTATTCTTTGTTGACAAAAGAACCATTTAGATTTGGTCAGCACTAGGCTCTACCCGTGCAAAGTAACTGGCAAACAAAGGCAGAAGAATCCTTCTTAGGAAACTTTACCTTAGGTTGTGCAGATATTGTTGATTAATTTAGTATAAACACTGTAATAATTGAGAAATATATAATCAACACTGTATTTAATTGGCACAGTACATTTGTTATATAAAGACTATTTAATTCTCTAGACAATTAATTAAGTCTGTTTGTGTGAAAACACATTTGAGGGAATAGGAGGAAGTTTATGCAATAGCTATACATGAAAAAAACACATTTTTATCTAGTTTGAAAGACACATTTAATATAATACTCAAAGTCTAATTGGTCCACTACATTGGAGCATTAAATGCTAATTATGATTTGTTTTTCCTCTGCTTTTACAATGACATTGAAATATGGGGGGTTTTTTCCTCCTTTTGCTTTTTTACTAGATTGTTTTAGACATACATGCATCTAGATAATAGCTTTATTTGGACAAAATACAGGGAAATTGAGTCTAATACTTCATGTTTCTGTTGATAGCATATGTAGATAAGAATTAGGCTACTTAATAGCAAGTCTAGGAAAAATGCTGCTTGAAATGAGGATAATATTTTGGAAAACTCAAGGACATTGGGTATAATGTCTTGCTAAATTAGACATTTATATGCAATCATGATCAATCTTAATAAATGTAGGAGATACAAGAATCTTCAGATTTTTTAAAAAGAAGCTCTAAGACAAATTAAAACAAATTTAATGCATTCTTTCTATTAGGTTGTAGAATGGGTCTTTATAAATAAAAAGATCATGCTAAAGCATTCTCAGGAAGTTATTCATCTGAAGGATCTAGAAAAGGCAGATCTTAACAGAGATGTAGACTGCAAAGTAGGAGGGGATATTAGTGAAAAATTACCTAAGGTAAACTAAAGTGTAAAATAAAGGTATAGGTATTTCTGGGGCAGAACAGTTAGAAAAAGAGAGTAGCAACTCGGGCAAATCACTTTGTAGCACCATGCCTTGGTTTCCTCAGTCAAACAGGTTGAAGAAAAGCTAGAGGTACATGTTATGAAGTAATGTGTTGGGTATTCAAGACTTATTCTTGCATTTGGAAGTATCAGCAGGAGTTGCAGTATGCATGCCTCACAGACAGACACAGCACTTCAGAGTCCATGCAAGCTGTGCCTGGGCAAGGGTGGTCTGTTCTGAGGTTACCACACTTAGATTACCTGGTTCAGATTAGCTGGTTTAGATTAGCTGCTTTCCACCAGCTCCTCTTCACCCCATGGAGGTGACAACAGGGAACAAGCACCATCAGTCTCAGGCAAAAGACTGCAGCTGTGCCAGCCACTAGCATGAGAGCAGGTGAAGAGAGATATAAGAGGCCAAAGGCTCCTCTTCCAGCTTCCTTGCCTTGCAAGGCCACAGACTGCCTGGCCTTTAAGCTTTTCAAGGGTTTTGAAACCTTTGTCTGAGAGGTGTTAGAACTGTAGGGTAGCCAGGGAACTTCTCGTGCCTGAGGGTAAATCCAGGTGTGGATGTACTCCCTAAGTAAAGAGAAATTGATTTGGAGGAAATCCTGAACTCCATACCCAAAACCACAACACAAATGTCTAGATGGGCATCACGTGGCAGCACACAACCCACTGCTCAGCTGATCAGGGTCATCACAATGAAGCCCCTAGAGGCTTAGCTTTCTTGCTTTCCATCTGGCCAACATCAGCAGAAACAGTGTTAGCAGTGGGGGAATGGCATTCAGGGGACACAGGCTGGTAGTCCAAGTTGAAGCTATAGTTACCATTGCTCTACAAATTGTTAGCAATCATGTAAACTAGTTAAAAATTCCAGACACATGTCTAAAAGATACGTGACAGGGTTATCCCCACATATATGAATCACTGCAGACCCACTGATGATACTTGCACCCCTCTTCACCCCGTTGTCACATATCATTTCCGTTACCCACCGCATTCACCTTCTTTTGCCTTTCCTTTTGCAGAGGTGGAATCAAGTTTCCTGGCCCAGAGGCTGTTGGCAATTGAAGTTCATCAGGCTACCTTATATTTCAGTATCTTCCCATCTCTTCTTTGTTTTGTTGTTTGTTTTTTCTTTATTCTGCCCAAGCTAATCATCCTAGGACAAGAAGGACAAGGAACGTCTTCAAAACATGAATGGTTTCAGCAGGATACTTTGGTCAGAAGATGCTGTAAAACTACTGCACGTTTTCCTTTCCTCTTCAATAAATAAGCATATCACTTCTGTGTTCAGCCATTGCCAACCTAAGAGTCTGCCACCATAATTTTAACTTCTCAACTGTCCTTCAAGCCAGTATCTCAATACATCGTATGTCCAGGATCACTCGCACTGCTGTTTTATTTACGATGCAATCAAAGGCTGTAGGAGAACAAGCAGTAACTGCTTTCCCAATGCATAAAATAATTGTCTTTCTTTTAGGCCTATATTATAAACATTTGAAAGTCTCCATTTTTTCCTCTTCCTCTTTCTTGTCCTCTCAGAAAGAGCAGTAGGGGGTAGATAGAGTGCGCTGAATACAAGTCTCTAATTCGTCTACATTTTGAGTACGTTTTGCAATGTCTATTAGCAGAAAATGTATTAGTAACCCTTAAACAAAATTATTTTCTTCAAATCTTCCTTGTTTGGTAGCTCTGGCCACAATGACCACCTCTTATAGGAGAGGAAATAAGCATCCACCTGCAGCCTTCACTAAGGTAAAAAGTGAGAAAAGATAACTTGTTATTTCAGCAGTATCACGGACTCACAGTGATATCTTTCACTGGGGAAGGACAGCTTCAGGAGCTATGAAAGCTCTGATGACAAGCTATCAAGCCAGCACCCAAAACAGGATGCAGATCTTATTATTATTCTTAATTAATATTTGCTTATGGGAGATTCCAGGAAGTGAGAAATGTTTTCCAGTCATTCTTGAAATGCAGGTCCCAGGTCTAAGATGCTTACATTTTCAGAACAGAGAAATACACCAAGAGGAAGAGAAAAGAAACAATAGCCTACAATTTATCCATAGCTCACAAAGAGCAGCACAGCAGAAAGAGAGAGGTGTAAATAGAGATAGGAGAAGGCTTGTCCATTTTTCGGAATTATTTTCAACTGCAGTCACAAATTTTGTAGTCTGCAGCACCAGAAACAATGACAAGACATTGGATTTAGCATCCAAATTACCTACCTGGTACCAGAAATGCATCTCCCAACCTGCAGTGCATTAGCTGACTTCATACTGTAATTGTAATGAATCTCTTATTGGACCCTTGCTTCCCTGGACAATGCCATATTGTAAGGACTAAATACATCATCAGTGAGCCTCATTCTCGTGTATTACACTAATATATCATTGGAATGACAACTGCTTCTGATGATATATTAATGTAATACATCAGTAGTGTGGGGCTCCTATGGGGTATTACTCAGGAACAGGGACCATCTAAAGAAAACAGACCCAGAGTCAAATTCAGTTTAATTACTGAATGAAAGGGCTATCAGGACCAAGGTTACATGTAATGCTAACATTCTTACATCATCCATGAGATTAATTTGCAACCTCATTACATATTAACCTTGCAATTTTAGATAGTAATTGTAGGATTTGGATTTGCCTGCTGATGTGAGTAATTCACAAACCATAACCTCCCCAATATTTTATAGTGATCCATGAATAATGCGGCTATTTTTATTCTGTCCATCTTACATTCCATGATAGTTAAACAACACATCAAATGTGTAGCTATAAAACCAGATTTAGGAAAACAACACTCTATTTGAAACTGTTTATAGTCGCTGGGCACCATATAAACATTTGCACTCGCACTGTGCGTTCAAAAGAAAGGGACAACTGGCATTTGCTTTTGCCGTCAGTTATGCAGCACATTTGTTTGTATCATTTGTCTTAAAGCTATCATAAAGCATGTACAGTTCTCCTGTTTTTTTGGTTTTGTTTTGGAGTTTTTTTCCCCTTTGTGTTTTTGTGGGTTTTTTGCTGTTTTTTTTTTGTAGGAGACATGTTTTTTCAGAATTCCCCAGGGACTGAAGTGGTGCAGTCTACTGTTCTTTAAGTTAAGTTATGAGTTGGATTCTGAAATGTTTTTAACAAAAGGACTTCCATAACAATATTGCAGTGTCCACCGACATGAAATATATCCAGAGTCATCTTCCCTTGGCCCTGTTTCTCCCTAATTTTAATGCTACTATATTTTAAGTTATCCAGAGACTCCACCTATATATTATGAATCAAACTGTCACCAGAGGTGTTATCATTTAAACGAGAGCTTCTGGAGGTCTTTTATTTCATGTTTATTAAGATTATAACCAAATGCTGAAAAACTTTTCATAGAACAGTATATAGCATCAAGCCAAAACACAGAATGTATATTCAGTTTTATAAACATCTTACTGCGTCTAATGCAGCTGCTATACTTATTCTTGAATAGACTGTTTTGTTTAATAAGCATTTATCTATTGTTAAAGTCTTTGGAGAATTCATCTTGGGGTTTATACTGAAGATAAATGCAAGTGTGTGAGGGTTTATGAAAAATGTCTCAGCAAGTGACAGGAAGCCTGATATGAGTTACCACAGTCCGCTTCACATGTGGGGCAACCCACTACTTGTCTTGCATTTATTATATTTTCTTGCTAGGCATTTTCTTTTTCTGTTCCTGAGACCCTTTGATACTATATACCTTTAAATACCAAACATTGACAGCAAACCTGAAAAGAATGCATGATGTAGAAAAAGAGACAAAACTACTGATGTAAAATGTAGCTACAATAAAATAAAGAAACTACAAAGATATTTTTTTTTTTTTAAATGGTGTGTGCATAAGGGAAGAGAATCAGAATTTAAAAGGAATTAACTGAACATCAACTGTGTGTCCCAATGATACATGTCATTTTAGCTCACCAGGGTGACGTGCGTATTATTTAGAAAACCGTTCAAAGCTGCAGTTAGAAATTCTCCCAAGAATAAATGGAATTCTTACAAAACAAAGTGTCATTGTCTTGTGAGGAAAGTAAATTGTGTGCATATCTGTCTACATCTAATCTTACCAAATCTTTGTGTGCCTTATACCTGGGATGATAATAAATAATGAATTGCGGGTGTGGAGACAGGTTACGGAAGTATAGTAAATTAGTGAAAAGCCCCATGTGACCTATCAGCCAAGTTCCCAAGATAGGTTTCTTTTCGTTATTTTCTAATTAGTAACAACTTCTCCCTTCCTCTGTCGCATATTTCCCTTAGCCCACGGTCTGAACTGAAGGCAGATCTGTTACAAACTCTATTGTAGAATCTTCAGGATGTCAGTAGTAGCTGGAATTAAATTAGATTTCAACTCTCGCAAATTAATGAGTAACCTTGAGGTGTTTGAATGTATCTGGTATGTCAATAACGTAATGCGCAACAGAAAAAGGATGAACTTTGCTCATACACCATGTGGAGGCTTTCCCCTGTGAGTTTTATGCAGTGAATTATTTACTAGTTATTGAATTAATCAGACAATTTTTACTTTTTGGCACTTTTAAAATCTGATATTTAAAATCTGCTTATGTGCTTAATTGAATGGACATCTGCATTCCTGCTCCTCAGTGAGCCAGCCCTGCTTGTTTAATACGGGAGTTCAAAAATAAAATAAAAGCGCATTTCCCCCTCAGTATCAGCAGGACAGCCTGGTGAGAAAGCGCGCTGTGCTGCAGACACCTTGTGCAACCAAAGAGTGTCAGAGGGAGAGGAGAGACGGAGTGGAGTGCATCAGTCTGGCTGTACTCAGGGGCTGGATGGATTTGAAACATGACCAAGTCTGAATGGAATAGTGGCCAGAAAGCCAGGAACAATTACTTCAGATTACAAAATGCTTGAACGATTTACTTCACAAGACAACTGCACAGTCTCCTTGTGCTAAAGGACTATCAATACTATATTTGGACAAAATTTGATGAGATGAGTTGAAAGGGTGTGTGTGTGTGTGTGTGCGGAATTTGCATTGTGTAAGATGAAAGCAGCGAAGTATTTAAATAGAAATGTGTTCCAGTAACCAAAATCCCTGCCCAACATCATCTTTGTTTCAGAAAGTCTGATTAGTTAACATATTCCATCACCTTGGGAAGAAAGCTGAGGTAAGCGGCTTAATTTATAAATGGATGGAACAAACTTATTTAAAAATTCTCACTACGTTATCATGAATCATGTAGGCCTATTAAACTAATTGCTAAGTAAATTTAAGCAGTATTACGGTAGATTTCAGTGAATTTATCATCAATCTAAAGAGATCTTTGGTGGTCTCATGCTGCCCCCCACAGATATGTCTCAGAACATTCATTATGCCATAATTACAAAGTCTCTTTGAAGAGGCTAAAAATCCCAAGACTCCTCTCATCAATTATTTTCACCTGTTAATTCATTTTGTGTGAGGTAATAACCTCGGCATAATAACAAATGTGCAAGTACTCCGATTTTGCAATTAAAAGCAGCAGGGCTCCTATTTTGATCATACAGACTGTGACATCCATCATAGAAAACAATTTGGGCCTAGCGGGATGACAGATGCCACACTGATGGCTCTACTAACTAACTGCCTGTCCGGAAAAAAAATGGTCCCGTTTCAGCCTGCAGCTGCAAGCTATCTGATAGCTCCTGACCAGTCAGCGGGGGAAAGCCTGCAGTGACTAAATTACTGAAAGGTAATTTTACTTCGCAAAATGAGGATTTTGGAGCCATAGATGTATGCATACCGGTGGCTGGTGTAATTTGGAAACAAATAGTCCTTTTCATTTGAAAATGACTGGAATCGCTGCCAGTGTTCAGAGAGTATTGTTTCTCAGCCTTTTACATGAGAAATACAGTGTAATACTCATTATTTCTCCCCTTTCACATCTTATTAGACACAGAAGGCAAGGTGGTTATCTCTGCTTTCTTTAGCTAAATCCGCACAAGTAGGATTTCTTCCAACCTCTGGACAGGTGCCTAAATAATAGAAGAGTGCTCATTTTAGCCTTTCAGTTTGTATCAAGGCTGAGTGAGCCCTGTCTGGGGAATGATCCCGCTATCACCACCGAGCCTTAAAGTGATATGCCCTCATCTGAAACTCCACTAAAAACAATGAACCTAACTGCAAGCACAGGCAGCTCATTAGCCTCGGGACCGATTCACCAAGGAAATAATTTGATGTTGAATTAATGACAGAAAAAGCTGTTGTCCTGACTGGGGGGGTGGG
>VYXH01004348.1:19643-42512 GCA_013397275.1 Burhinus bistriatus | reverse complement strand
TGCATATACTCTAAAAAGAATCTCAGAAAATGCAGCCAATTTATTTTCCTCACTAAAGTGCATAATGCGATACTTTAGTATTGGACCAATTAGCTTAAAACATTTAGTGCTGAAATACTGCATACTCTGAGTAAACAAGACGACTGATTAAGCCTATAACTTTCTAACGGGAAACATACGATGTTGCTGTCAACTAATATGAAATATGTCAACGCGGTCTGGGATTTTTGGGTTTGTTTTTGATTGTCCTTTTTTTTGGTTTTGCTTTATCCAGTAAGTCTAAAATCTGGTGACTGGGGGGAAGAAGCTGGGCTGCTCGGGCTGCTCGGGCTGCTAACACCAGCAGATGCAAATTATGAAAGAAAACCGTACTACTGAAAGAAAGGTGGTAGGTATTGTAAGGATTATGTTTTCAGATTTCAGCACACTAATGCAGAGCAACAAAAGATCAGCAGAGGGCCAAAGGTTAAGTATAGCATGAACTTTCTCAGTGGCTGTGCACCTTAAGATGAAAAGATAGCCCTGTTTATGACATCTGCAGACTACAATGCTTACCATTTTTATACTTCCCTCCCACATTCTCTGCGGACAAAGAGCTGTGCTTGGCTTCTTGGGAAAAATCTACTGTTTCTTACTCCATCATATTACACTCATAAACCTTGTCAGCAATAAAGGATGTATGGGTAGGCAGAGGCAGGGATGTGCAGCCAGTAAACTACATAATCACGCCAGAAAAGATACCAGCATCTCAGTCTTGCAGCTGGCTCTCTGTTCAGGAATCTGCACCTCATGGAGGTGAGGCGGATTCCTGGGGCAGGGGGGTGCTCCAGCTTGGGAGGACAGTGTGGCCAAGGTGTTTCCCCAGCATTTCCAGATACAGAAGGCAGCCTTTCCTAACCAGATGCAGGATTTACAACACAGAACGTGTGAGATTTTTTTTTTTTTGGTAGGATTATCCTGTGATAAAAGCAAACAAAAGAGATTAATCAAAACAAGTAAATTAGTATTACCCATCTTAGATGTTCTTTAATGCACAGCCAATAGCTCTTGCCCTTTATGCACATGCTCCTACAGTAACTAATGTACGGTGGCCATCAACAAATTACGACTCGTGACACTTTTGCTGCTGCAATATTAAGCCCAAAGTCCTATGGAGAAAATATATGGTTTTTATTACCAAATTGTTCTTGTTTACAATTCTAATATCCTCTTCATTATCTACTTTTCCAGACATTTTAGGCAGTTCTGAAGACCTGGGGCAGCACTAGTCCTGTCATAAAGAGAAATTAATGTTGTTAAAGATGGCCTAGCTGCCCTCTGGGACAGCTGAAGATGTGAAAATATAAGGTTCTGTTTTAAAGATGAAAATGATTAAAGGCACAGGCACCTTGCTCTTAGTGCAGCCACTAAAACTTTTAATAAAATACTTCAGCAGAAAAAAGCTGCTTCACTTCTTCCACTGTAAGTCTTAAGAAAAAAAATGAGAGAGAGAGGGGGGAAGAGAGAGGGGGGGAGAGAGAGAGAACTTTGTTCCATAAGAAGAGGCTTGCTTTAAGGACTAATAAGCGTAAAAAGGACCTCATCATTATAAAGAACCTATTCGTCTCAGCAACAGCTCACTTAATAAAGACTGGATGATAGAAAAACCAGTAGAGCTGTCTCCAAATAGCCAGTAAGCTAATTAGGTGCATTGTAACAGGTAGCCCTTACAAAAACTGACAGGCTTAAGCCAGCATGCCGCAAATACTTAAGAACATCGTAGCAGATGTACAGTGGTTATTGTATCCTCTTCAAGGCTGTTGCTGCTGCCACAATTTTATAAGCTTACACACCTCAAGCCCTTAAAGAAGCTCAAAATGGGTTTCAGTGGGAGAAACGAAAGGGAAAAAAAAAAGGAAAAAAAGAGAGAGAGAGAGACAAGAAACACAAACCTGCTGAAGATATTATATGAGCTTTTAGGGGCCCCAGACCAAAGAGACCTTTCAGAAGGAATGGTTCAGCTGCCTGGAAGAAAATGGCAGGAAACACAAAAGACGAGAGCATAACCTTTGTCCTAGCAGGGATGGAAGAATATCTGTCAGAACTTCACCTTCATAATCTTGCCCACCTCAGTCATTTTTTACTGGTTAAATGAAGGTTACAGGATTTGCTCTGAAGACAAAATGTCCCTTTCTCCTTAAAAAATATTGTTGAAGTTAAAAGGCAAGTTTACATTCTCATTTCCCCAAAGAGTCATATTCACTGCTCTCTCTTTTGTTTGGTTTTGTTTGTTTTCTCTACTTTGGGAAGAGGTCAGATCTTACAATTGTGTCTCTCTCATATGCTTTTGATTTTCTAGCAATAATCTGATGTAATTGACGGTATACAGAAGCCATTTGAGGACTTCTAGGTCCCTTAATGATAGTAGTAACGCTGCAAAGGAAACCGCTGCTGGTCTGGACGCTCAGGGAAGTCTAACTTCCCATCATTGGAGCCGGGGCTGTGGTACTAACCCGCGTTGGGTAAAAGCCCATAGCAACAGAGAGGTCTGGAAGCAAAGAGAGCTTTGCTCTCAAGCAGCAGTGGCTCTTCAGAAAGCAATGGCTTCTGCTGGAAACCACGAGGGAGCCAGAAGCCTCAGTATTAGAGAAGTAGAATTATGCGAATACTCCCCCACTCCAGCTGCATTCATGTGGAACAAGTGAGGCAAAAAATCTCTGTCAGGATACCTTCTTTTTGATCTGCAAAGCTAACTTTATCATGACACCAAATGTAAATTAATATCTGCTAGCACGTATGTGAAAAAGGCATTTTTCAATACACAGAGTTATCAGGAAACGCTCTAAAACCCTTCCCTTTCCCTGGGGTGAATACACTGAATAACACTGTATTCCTGCAAGAGAGATCTAGTACTGTATTCAAGACCAGAGAAAAATACTATGAGCTTTGCATATCCAGAGGCAGTTACAGAAGTAACTTTCCGTTAAGGAAAATATCAGTGCCAGAATGTGGTCTATAGGCTCTAGAGCTCCAAACAAGAGTTATTACTTCCAAAGATGGAAACTACTACACCAAATAATTAAAACATATTCTTCTTGTGATATAGACTATGAAAGTGTTAAGACTTAGTAAACAGGACTAGTTTGTAATTATCAATGCTCTTTCCGAGGTGAGTATATAGTATGATGATCTCAAGTAAAAGAGCATCTCTGTTAGGATCAGTCTACGCTGTATTACACATACACTTGCTCACACATAAGCTGTTATTGGAAAGCAAAGTTCAAAACTGGTAAGTCAGAAGGTGCCAGAATTAAGGTTGCTTGTGCAACATTAATTCACTCATTGAGGTACATGCATGACAATGTGTGGTTTAATAACATGTTCAAATTATTTGCCTTTTGTAGGAAGTGTGTCTCATTTACTTGTGGCCTCATATCTTAATAATTTTAACAAACTGACAATTTTCAAATCCTTCTGTAAAGCTAGGTGTATTAATTTCTTTATGTACTTTCTGAGGGCATGCACTCTCAAAATATCTGAAACACTGGTTTCTTTCCATGGAAACCATTTATGTGAGGATATTCCATTATTCCCTTTTTACAGATGAAAAGTTAAGGATGAAAAAAAATGAATGTCAGAATGTCTACTAATTTTGAGTGCCTGGGTGAAGAAAACTGGTCTCTGAGTTTTGAAAGAATTTTAGATATTTTAGAGACCTTAATCTTTTTTGCACAGCTCCAGTAACTTCAGTTGCAACTTTAAGTATTCAGCACATCTGCAAAACAGAGTCTCAGATATATGCAGGACATACAATTATTGTTAGTAGTGTAACTTAGGCAGCTTCCCTAGCAACGTATAAGAATGCTGGGGCAGAGACAGATGCAAAACCCAGTTTCCCAGGTCAGCACTCAACTGTTTTAGCTGTGAGGGTGTCTCTTGTCTTCTTCCAATCCCTTCCCTCATCCATTTCATGATCCCAAGCATGCCCAGCACATGAGCTTTCCACACAACTGATTGCTCTCAAGAGCATCTTATGTCCCCTATACTAAGTCTGTCAGAAAAATAAAAGTGTGACATATAATTAAAGATTTTGTCTTCACGTATATACACACAAAAGAAATAACTAATTTTAACAGTCTTTTATGTTCTGTTTCCCAGGTATAAAAAAAGCCCAAACCCAAACACAAAAACAACAAGTTGAAAACCAAGAAGTATTACCATGTTGGTTCTGCTGAATAGAAGAATAATCTATCATGCAGTTTGATGGTCACTGAGATGATTGCCTCTATCTCCGCATTAGTGTCTTTAAGGATGCTGATTTAGTCAGTTCACAAATGACATCAGCTGTTTACCTTCAACTGTTAACAGTAAACAGAGAAGAAGAGATGTCGCTGAAATGGAAACAAAGGAGATGCCAGCCTGGGACAGCAGGTCCTCCTTCTGTAACAAGCAGTCACAGATGCAGTGTGGTGGGGCTGTAGCTTTATTCCACACCCCACTCATCTTTGTGATTTTTCTCAATAAAACCACTAGGATTTTGAAAATGTTATAAGCAATTGAAAGCAAGGTATTCTAGTGGGAAGCACCTTAGTAGCTAGCAAAACTAATAGCTAGCCTTGCCTTACAAAATGATCACAGTCAATAGGAATCTGCTTTATTGCTACAATAATGGAAGATGTGGGAATCTGGTGTCACTTGATATTGGAAGGTACAGAAAAGAGTACTGTGACTGTGCCTGTGGGAAGAAATATAATCAAAGGAACCAACCAGCTTCAAAATAAGGACAGCATAATATTTATTCTAACAACAGTTCAGAAAGTTTCACAAACACTGAACAGCATTGATTAAAATCATAATTTCCACCACGATAATGCCGCATGTGGCCTTGTCTCCACTGTGACAAGTGCAAGATGGCGACTCAATGCAATTAGCAGACTTTAAGGTACAATCACAAAAATCAGTGAAGCATGGAATAAAGCTTTAGTCCCACCAAACTGCACCTGTAACTTCTTGTCCCAGCCAGAGTCCCAAAGTGGGAACTGCAGGAAAAATTGCCTCAGTCACAGCTCAAGCCACAGATTTATGGAGAATTCTCCATGCAGTACTACCTTCCTTCTCCTTCTGAGCCTTGGGAACTCTATTAGTCAGTGTCAGCAGCAACAGGACCACTATTCCTGTTACTTTTTAGTCATCTCCTAGACAGAGATTGCAATTAGAGAGTCTTCCCTGGGCTTTGCAGGGTGCAAGGTTTACAGACTTTAGGAGCTGAGGACCTGTCGACAGTTAGTAGAAGTTACCAGAGATCTGTCAATTTATATATAAAGTTACTGTTGCAACAATACAATACAAAACAAAACAAAACAAAACAAAACGAAACAACAAATCAAAATCAGAAGAAAATCTGGTATTTTCTTAGGACAGGATCACAGCTGACATTTCTTAGATAGTTATGTCAGAGGGTGGCATGAAAGTTAGCATATATACATAATACAGACCATGAAAAACATATTGACCCATTAAACCAAAGTGGTCCAAGAACGAGAACTTCTAAAATGCTGTTTTCATTTTCTTGAAAATATAAATGGGTAAATATGCTTCAGAACGAAGGTAACCTTGATGCCTTCTCAATATCAAAGAATTGTGAAAAAATAATGGCTACATGTGTTTTTGTATTAATTCTTTATAGTTAGAATTTCTAACTTTAAAGCAAAACAAAGCTAGAAAACCCTCAGAAAAGAAGAGGTGATGTGGGATGTAGATGACAAAAAGCTCTCAGTGGTGTGAAAGAGCAGCAATGCTGGATGCTAAAGTGTCTCAGAAATCAAACAAACAAAAAAAGAAATCAATTAAATAAATATAATTCACAAAGCTCCACAGTCAGTATAAACATCAAGCAAGCAACGTCTCTTGTCAGTCCATGAAAGGAGAACTTTCTGGCCTCAACAACCACATGCTGAGATTTCTAGATCTCTTGTATTTCTTATAGAAATAGAACACTAAGAGATAACAGTGTGCACTTGCTGAGCACTAATAAAGTTCTTCAGGATGCTATGAAGCATAAAACCACTGAAGCTGATTTAAAATGTAATTTAAAATGATGAAAAATGTCCATACTTTTCCAGCACATTTTTACATTAAAATAACATATTCTAATAGTTCTTACATCAAGCTGTATAAACAGAAGATCTACTAGTAGTTGCACCATCAACAGACGTAAACTGCACCCCCACATCAGTCATATGTGGAAAAAAATATTCTTGATTTTGTGTGCAGTTCAATAAATGTACAGGTACCATTGGATCAGGTTAAATTAATCTCATGCACTTCTGCAATTACTTCTTTTGGAGTATGGTCTACAGGCTTCCATTATGCAAACATATTTTGGGGGTGTTTTTTGGGGTTTTTGTTGTTGTTGTTTTTTTCTTTTGTTTTTTTTTAAAGCAAAGCTGTGTTTCCACATGAGAAGTGTATTCTTTTGATATGTAGATATTGCTCAGCTTCAAGAAACTGCCAACATCTCTGATAAGCTGAGTAAAATTCTCTCTCAGTCTTGGGTCCTTTCTGGTCCCTTTCCACAGACAAGAAATGTGAAAGTCTCTTAATTGTAAACAGTGCATAGTCTTGTGCTATTCCAGAGGATACTGCAGCGTTTTGACAAAACTTCTTGTCTATAAACTATGAAAACATAGTCTGCTCTGTTTGAATGCAGCATAAGGGAATTTTACTTGTTAATTGCAACTGCAATTAAAGACAATTTCCCAATCTGATTGGCAGGTGGAAGAGGACATGGGGATGAGAAGAAGGCGAGGAAGTAATCCATTCCAAAACTTTTGGCCAGCACAATATTCATCATCTTGTATCCCAATGTGTTTGAGAATGCATCTCCTCAACTCTAACTGTGCAAGGGGGAAAGGTTAATCTTCAGTTTGTTCCCTTCCATTCTGTCATGCAATACTGGACAGTGGGATCATGAGTCCTGACTTATACAAGAGGAGAAAGGTGCCTCATTCCTCACTCCCATCCATGTATGATAACCTAGCTCCAGATTAAAAATCAAGACAGAAATGAAAAAAACTGTTCTATTCTCTTCCTGAAATCTGAGGATTTTTTTTTTTTTTTTTAAACTGCTTTTTTGTTAGAGTTGTGGCACAGATCAGGTCTGGTCTATAAATTCCATCAGCAGACTCCTTCATCATACTCAGACTCATTTTTTGTGGTGTTGATGTTGTTCTCAGAGGCTGGAACAAGTGTCTAATTGATTACTTATGGAATGAAGAAAGGCCTAAACTGGAGGAGTGATGCCAGGATTTCTGCACTTCAATGTTATCTTTAAATCTTCTTGATCTGCCTGTTGGCCTGACTTTTTTTTTTTTTTTTCATTTAAGCAATGTTTTTGTACACAAATTTGCTACTAATTTAGCTGTTTCATTCCACTTTTATTCCTCTCAGTTAGATCCTTACATCTGGAGCCTGCATCCCAGGTGTATTAGATCATATTAAAAGCCTTCCTTCTGCTCTTTGTTCTAACATGTGCTCTTTCAGCTGTAAAAGATAGTGCACAGCAGCAGCACTTTGAACCAAAAGGTCAAAGAGCTTCCTGAATTAGCAGTGGTCACTGCTGGTCTAGATATCTGCTTATTTGTTGTATGGATTTACCTGAAGTTTGTGGTTTGCCTGGCTGTTTTAGGAACTGTATTCAAAGGATTATTTGAAAAGGTTCATATGATTCAATCTCTTGTTAAAAGACCAAAATCTGAAGGTAAGCCTGCTCTGCGGCTTTCTAACTTGTCTGACTTTAATTGTAAAGACAAACCCTTTGTAAAGGATTGCAGAGGGGCATTCAAACATTGAAAGTTTGGTTCCACCGTATCTGAGGACTTAGGTCTGATTCAAGATGAGAAGGGAAAGGAGGATTACAAGCTTAAAGCAAAGATAAAAATAAGTTTGAAACAAGCTTACTGGAAGAAAGAGAAACAAGCTTGTCGTGACCTTGCCACAGGGAAGAGAACAGGTTTACCAGGGGTTTCCAAGAAGGCTAAGACAAAGGCCATCTTGAAATTGTGATCCATTTGCTGCTTTAACCTGCCCCAATTTTAAGTGAGTCAGCTGTGGTTAAAGCATTTAGAAAGGGTGAAGTTTGATCTCTTCTTAAAAGTGCTATTGGTTCTTCTTTTGTAAAAACAAAAGCAACCTGTAGCTAGATTGATTTAATATATTTCTATCTTTGCAAAATAGCATGCTTAACTTTGCGGCGACCACAGCTGCATAGATCTGTGATGTATGGTAACAAGAAAATGAGTCGGTATCCCGCATTTCTGCAATACCAGAACTCCATAAAAAGGGAGGAGGCAGAGGGGTAAACAACAATGAAATCCTCTCATCCATCTACACTACTGGCTGACTTTTCTGTAGACTTGGATTAATCAGCTGCAGTTGTTGCATAGAAGCCAAAGGGGAGAAAAAACCCTCTAACTAGACTTTCCTCTGTATTTCTGATAACCATAGCAGGGCTGCCTTGCCAGCAACAGAAACATATAAAGTTCAGTTTCTTTCCACAGTGAGATAAGAGGATCTTAACCAGTGACTGTGAGCGCTGCGTTTCCTATTTCACGCTTAGTGCATAAAACTTTGGTTAACTCTCTTCGTATGTCATGGACTCTTTAACATGAAAGCTGCCACTACTCCCCATTCCAGAAATCTAATTCTTTTAGGATATTTCTTTTTCCTTTTTAATAGGAGACTAAAATAGTTTTGCAGTAAGGTGAATTTTTTTTTCTTTTCTTTTTTTTCTTTTTTTTTCTTTTTATTTCTTTTGGTTTTGGTCTTTTTCATCTTTTGCTTTTTGTCTTTCTTCTTTTTTCCTTCTTTTCCCTCCTTTTTCCTTCTTTTCCCTCCTTTTTCCTTCTTTTCCCTCCTTTTTTCCTCCCCCCTCCTTTTTTTTTTCCTTTCCCTATGCTAATATCTGGAGATGCACTCATCACACCTGCAGATTCTAGCCCTCTTCTCTGCCAGCTTTCCTGGCTTTGAAGTTGCTATCCACAGCTAGGAGGGAGGACTTCTGGAAAAAAAAAAAAAAGTCTGTGGCTGAGAACATGTAATTTGGCATTTGGCAGCTCCCTCAGCCTTCCAGGTTCTCCCTGCTTCTGGTACCAACAAGTTTCTATGCTTGTCGCATGTTCATTGCATTTTCCTGGGGGGGGGGGGGGGTGGGGTGATATGTCTTGGTTCCAGGCCATATCCCCGTCATAATAACATCCTCATTTTGTCTCCCTGGGCAAGAGTAACTACAGTCAGATATATGAACACAGGTGGCATAAGAAAAAGCAGTAACTGAATTTGAAAATGTCAATAGGGCAGATAACCAGCTCTTCTGTTGGTAAGATTCAAAGCTCCTCTTCCAAATACTGGTCCAGTCAAATGAAATTCTGATCCAAATAGATCAGAGACAAAATTCTGTTGTCTCAGATTTCTGCAGTCTGGATTTTGCTTATAGCTATCACTGATGATAAACAAGATGCAAATAACTGTCCCAGTCTTTTCAGAGTATTTGTACTTTTCCTCATTTTACTGCTTTAGAGCTATTCCCTCATTCTCCTTATCTCATGTTCCCCTTTGTGCTTTCTTCAATATCAGCCCAATGACTACAATAGTCTTGTAAAAACCTGATCCTAAGGAAAAAGGGAAAGTGACTATCAAAGCTAATCTCCTATTTAAAGACACCTCATCCATTTTTACCTATAGCTATTATACCCTTATAGCCATATATTCTCAATAGCCATATATCAGCTGTGAATACAAAATAGGTAGATACAAATGAGCCTTATTTTGCATGGCTAAGCCACCTGGGTCCTCTGGTCAAGGTTGAACTGGGCTCAATGGTTACACTGTCTGTTGTAATAAATTAGTAGTGCTTTTGTGCTGTGCCTCTAGCTGTAATAAGGATACATGCATTATGGGTGTCACCATGTCTCTGAGGACAATTTTAATATAGCTTAGACAATAGCCTAGCTAAATAAACAATGAACCAGTCATGATATAGAAAAACAGTGTAAGCTCCAGGGTATGGAGCTTAGCAAGGGAAAAGAAGAAAACAAAACATTAAAAAGATGAGCAAGCAACAATAAGAGAGACACTTATAACACCCTAGATAACCTAGAGTAGTCATTTGGTATCGCTGTTGGTCCGATTCAGCAAGGCATATAAAGATGGATCCAACATTAAGCATTTGCTTAACCTTTGTTAACCAGCTTTGAGTAACAGAAGCATGCTAAAAATTAATCACTACTATTGCCATTGCCGATACTCAGCTGAAGCTGTGGTCAACAGTGTGATGAGAGGAGATCCAGAATGGATGAAAATTAAAGTAACATGATCAACAGTGGTACATAAATAAAAAGCATTCCTGACCAGACTGTTTAGACCTGTCTAAATTTAGATTCTCACAGTGAGAGTGAAACTTACCCAGTTGGCTCCTGTCTTTCACTTCCGCATGATTAAGTCCATGTCTCATTGGACTGTAGTGTGGCCTCCAGCTTGATCTATGACTTCTGGTCTGTTCTCTGAGGGTGCTGGATGTAATGTAGTTTTGGATATCACCTACTAGTGGGCTAACCAAAATAAGTCCCAGTAAAAAATCACAGAATTATAGAATCACAGAATGGTTTGGGTTGGAAGGGACCTTCAAAGATCATCTAGTTCCAACCCCCCTGCCATGGACAGGAACATCTTTCACTGGACCAGGTTGCTCAAAGCCCCATCTAACCTGACCTGGAACACTTCCAGTGATGAGGCATCCACAGCTTTCTGGGTATTCTGTTCCAGTTTCTCACCATTTCCTTCTTTATGTCCAATCTACATCTACCCTCCCTCAGTTTAAAACCATTACCCTTTGTCCTGTCACTACAGACCCTGGTAAAATATCTTTATCTTTGTTTTAAGCCTCTTTTATATAATGAACAGCTGCAAAAGGGTCTCCCCGGAGTCTTCCCTTCTCAAGGCTAAGCAGCCCCAACTCTCTCAGCCTTGAAAATAAATATGCTATTTAGTCACAAATTAGTGCCATAGTCCTTTCCATCTCACAAAATGTCTTCTTCCTCTCTGACTAAATGCAGGGGATTTCACGGACTGAGAGAGGAGAACCTGATAGGTCTAGATTATTACGTACAAAATTTTGTAGCTCTCCTTAAGCAAGTTGCCTGATCAGCTTAGTTGTTCATTCAGCATGTCGTTGTACCTCCAAGCAGTGTGTGATATCCAGCCTCATCTGTAACCTTGAGCTACCAGCATTGAGTAGAGAATTATGAATTTTTCTATGTACATCCTCAAAACATTCATCAGTGTTCCAGAAATCTGAATTAATTAAGCTTTACAAATACTTGTATGGAGTGGTACTATTTTTTAGCCTTTTTTACAGAAAAGAAGTTAAAACATGGAAGCTTTAGATTAAGGAACCAAGTGTCCCTGAATTTTGGGTCCCAGAATGAGATGCTTAGATCCCAATTTCCTAGGACATTTAGTATTTTATAGCACTTTACATTCTTTTACAGCATGTTATTTACAGTGTTCCAATCAGGCGGAGTTATGATTGTGAGACCAAACGCTTCTGCAAATGTGAAAGCTATCAAGTAGATTACAAGGAAAATGAAGAGCACATTCAGCAGTCAACTGTAAAAAGTTGAAGTGACTTCCTTAGCCCTATATGGGCATCCTGGTAGGAGGCAATTTTCCAATGGGACATTTAAGTGCATTACCCATAAAACAATCTTTTCCTTTCTTCAAATCCTAGCTTCATTTTTACATGCACTCCAGCTTCTTCAGCAAGTTTGTTTTTTTGCCTTACCTCTACATGAAAAAGAAACATTTTTTGTGATTGGAATTTCTGGTATTTACTAAGAATAGAGTGTGAAACTATGATACTCCATATTCCTTGCATACTGGGGCAGGCAGAACAGATAGCTGCAGGTAGCTAAACTCAGTTCCTAACACTGGGGGATGAAATGGCTTGTGCTAGAGGGGCTTGTGTTTGTGTTCATGGAAGGTTGAAAGTAGTATGGGGAAAGACCCACACAGCACCTGAAAACAAGGGAAGCCTGAGAGTGGCCTCGCTAAAGTATGGCAGCTCAAGGGTACCCTTGTGGGTGACACTAGAAGGTTTCCAAGCTCTGAGATGTGTCTGGGAGCCTGGTGGTCATATTCATCTCCACTTTGGGGTTAGGCAGGACACCAGCAGAGCCCTGAGCATACCTACCAGTTCTGTGGCCTTTTTCCCCTTCCAAGCACTTTGGCCACCTGTGCTTGGGGCCAGCTTCCACATCTTGGTCGGACCTGGGAGAAGAAGAGCGGTGAAGGACCTGTTCAGGGGCTCCCCCTTCTGCTTGGAGTTGCTTTTGAGCTCCAGCCTTCATCATGGGTCCTTGTCTGAGCTGTGCCACAGCCATGCCTGTGCCCAGCCTTGTACCTCCTGATCCTGACCTCGTGAACTTGCTTTCTGGCTTGACTCTGGATCTGGCCTATCACTAAGTCCCCACTACTAGCCCTACCCTGGTCTCCTGGTTGGGCACAATGGGATGCCACTCCATCGGTGTGGGACTGACCTGCCAGCCTAGCTGTCACCTAGCTGTCAAGCCTTCAGCTTGACTCCCCTCATGGAGCAGCCACCTCTGCCTCCTTCCCAGGGTGTGTTCCTGCCACTTTGGTCTCACCCTTTTTGCTCCCAGTGAAAGCAAAACCAAATGTCTGAGCTAAACAGGAGCCACATTTCACTTCAGAGAGATCTCATAGGCAACTGAAAGACCAGATCTCTGAGGCACATGCCATGGCATCACCAAAGGTGTCTACATTACTCAGTATGACTGTACTTGGTGTACAATCTGTACTTTTTCCTGATTTCCCATTGTTGTATTCAGTGGTAGTCATAAGACGTCTTGTTCCAGTGAAAATTCTTGGTGTGTATAACAGCATATTTTTTTCTTAACTTCTTTCTTGGAAAAGACTGTACCTTTTGTATTTGAAATTTTCCCAAAATATGCAACCTGGGGCAGCTGTCTGGCATGAGAACTTCATCCTGAACAGTTTAAGTCTAACAATATAATGAGTAAGAGTTTTATTGTGGAGATTGTTAGTCAGTCTTAAGTATAGGCATCATTTTCTGTGTTACCTATAATAACAGGTAATACTTGTACCAATTTATTAAAGGCTGCTGAAGAAAAAGATTGTACATGTTAAAACGTCACCTGTTCCAAGAACTGCAAAGCAGTCTCTTATATATAAATCTAGTCTAAAATAGCTTGTCAACGACAGCATCAGAATGCAAACTTAGACCTCTTTCAGAAGAATTTCTGTACTGATTTGTAGAAACCTAGCTTATGACATAAATAACTGAATGCCGTTACATCAGGGAAACATTATCAATATCCCCAGAAATTCACCCAGAACTTATATTTTAGAAAGCCTGCCCTACTCCCTGCATAGAAACAGCATGCCTTCATGGGTGTTTTAATATGTTACATAGGTAAGATACACAAAATACATGTAAGATGCCTGTTGCAGCCAGTGAGGTGAATGAATATACTATTTAAAGGTAGATCATGACTCTCACATGACCTCCAAAGGCAAGGAGGTTATTTCTTCCTAGCTCTCAGGAAGAAATTAGGGTATAAAATTAAACCAAAAGTTGGGAGACACAGGAGACAGCAATGATGATAATTTGTTTTATTATACATACATCTATGAACACTACTTACTCTTCTTGCAAAGAATTTTGCTAAGATCATGTGGTACAGTCATAGAAAATTTTGTGGAGGCTTCTGGATGTGGAGTTACAACGCTCTGGCAACATATCTACTTTTCATGGAATTATACCTGCTTTCATCTGGCAGCTAAGCAGAGTATGTGAATACAAGAATTAGGGACCCAAGGCAGATCAGTGCTGCCTCGTTATGAGTAGGTGTCCTGTTTTATGTGCCTGATGTCAACGTCAGAGGAAGCTCACTGTTCCAAATTCATTGTGCTGGTTAGCATGAAAAGCTGACATGAAATAGGAAAATATTTGCTTTAATAACTGACAAAGTGAGCTGTGGGCAGCATTGAAACACTTCCAGACTTCAAGACACAGCCTTTGAGAGGTCAGAGGGGCAGTCTGCTTGCCCTAGCAGAACCTGCCACTTCAGCAGACCCATTCAGTCCAGTTGGAGTCTACAGCTAAAAGCAAGGAGAGGAGAGTGACCCAAATGTGCTCAGTGTTACCACTCTGCCAGCTGAACAGCCGAGCAGGTCCACCACAGCTGGTAGAAAGCACCTACAATTATAGTCACCTACCCAGGAAAATGAATCATGCCATTTCCTTCTGACCAGGAGAGCAGGATGCAACTTCCCTCTTTTCTCACAGGGAGAGAGAGGAGTCAGGCACTGTGCCAGAACTTGACAAACAACTACTGCAACCTGTAAGCATCTTTCCTTTTAAGAAATGTCTACAACAGATGTGGGAGAGGATGGCAAGAGCGGTGCCTTGTGTTGCCTCACCAAGTTACCAAAAGTACATCTGTGTAACGCAGGGTAACAGTGGGAAAAAGCAGATGTGAATCCAGCAAATGACATAATTTGATCAAAACAATACTATGCCTAGGTTAATCGTCCTGTATTTCAAGCCTCTTGCATTTATTTGTGCAGAGTTAGCTTGTTCATCCCTGCATACATCACACTATAAAACCGAGCAAAATAGTAAATGGAAGAGGACATAGTAAGGTTGGAATGCCATCCTGGGAAAACCAGCTATAAAGACTCAAGCTGGGTCATGTACATGCAGCTAACTATCTATGTGCAAGGAGACACAGATGTACATATTTGTGGGCCAAAGTATTCCTGACAAGCTTTTTAGAGGAGGTAACTGATGCATGAATTTCCTGGTCCTTTGCAGTTTGTGGGCAGCGATGATCCAATACCAGTACTGAATTGTGAATAAAACCCAGTTCTTTAGGGAATAAAAACTTTTATGAAATTTTCTGAGGAGCTACCCAATCAGTCTTCTCTGAATAAACCACTCTCAGGTGGAAGAAAAAAATATTGCTGTTCACAATCTTCTTAAACGCTGGCTCCCTTGCCTGTTTTACACTGCTAACGGCAGCACTGCCAGATGAATGGTGTAAAAATCATGGTTTGTGCCTCCAAATCATGAGATTAAGTTACATATCATTATATTTCTTTTTAGAGTTTTGGAGTCAAGCTATTTTATCTTCCAGCATCTGAGACGTTAGTGCAGCTGAATGAGCAGCAGTTTCTGAATATTCCAATAATATTTTTTGGATAATTTCCTATCCTTAACATGCTTCATGAAATTGCTAGCTTGTAGATGAATTCAGTGTATTTGAAAAACGAGGCAACTTCTCCAGAGAACCAAGAGCCATTTTGCCATACGGTACTTTGGCTGCAGGAAAATAAAAAAAAAAGGTGGACTGGAACCCATAGTTGTCTTAGTAGATTAGTGCTTCATTGCCTATCACTTCTATGAAACAACATTTTTTGAAGTCAGATATCATAAATCATTATTGATTTTCTCAGAGAAAATTTTGTTCAGGCCTTTGTCCATGACATCAGAATGCATTGCAGATGAGAAGAGAAAGAACAGATTTTCCTGGACTGAAAACTGAACAGAAGGAAGCAACCATGGAACCTGTGCTGTTTGACAGTGTGAATGTTATCTAAGCAAAGACTGCAAGATAAAGTATTTTATTACTATGTACCAATGGTATCAGTGAATTGGATGAAATATAAATATATTGTACCGACAACAAAAGCATTTTGCTAACACAGTCGTCTTCTTAATTAAGCTAAATTATACTCTAAACAAAAACCCCCGCTTAAACTTAGGTAAAAGGAAATTCACACATAAGTCACTCAGGCTTGGAACACACTATTCATGGAACCTCAGTTCTCTGCTAGAAAGGGCATTTCTGGGGTTAACCTGGCCAAGAAGATAAATTTGTCACTTGCATTGTGCGCTTCTGCCAAATGCAAATACAGAAATACAATAGGATGCAGTTTTCATGAGTGGTGTAGAGTGTATGACAAAATCCCTTTTCAGTGACTAAATAGCAGCACAATAAATAATCCTGCTAAAGGGAAGGAATTTATTGTTTTTAAAGGTGAGATGTGTGAAAGCTTCTATTGTACTTGATTTCCTCCACCTCCTTTTTTCACAACATAGAGTTATAGAGTGGAAAAATATAATTAATAGTTTGGGATTTCTGAAGCCCTGACATAAAAAAAAATCTTGCACAAACTGGCTTGTCTCCATCAACAAAAATTAAATTTCAGAGGAACCTAAAGGAAGATTTAAACCTTTCATTATGGGAAACAATAAGCACTATTGAAATGTCTGTCTTGCCACAAATAAATGATCTAATATATCACTTGGTTAGGAATGGATGATTACACTCCTTCAGAACCTAATAAGCTCTTCCCAAATTCAGCTCTTCTAAAAAGGTTACAAAAAATACTTTTATCAAGCAGTTGATAAAAAGTGAAAGGGAATACTTTTTAGATAGCACATGCAATTAACCTGGGGAAATCGTTGTAAAAGGATGTTATTGAAGCCAATTGATTATTGGATCTTTGACAAGGTGAGATTTGAACATAAACAATGAGAATACTCAGCACCATATTAAACTGAGAGAAAAACGTGGTAGGATTGTGCACCCTCAAGCTTCAGTACAGAAGCCAGTAACTAGTTGATCATGGTTAAGAAACTTCATCTGCAGATTAATTCATAACCATCCATTGAAAGCCTTTGACATCCCTCTGAATCACATTCAACCAATCAGTCAGGAACACTGTAAAGGGCTGAACCATCTCTAGTACTGTGTAGGACTTGATATTCCACATTCCCTAAAACTTCCCTCTGTGGTCAAGAAGCATATAATGGGGTATTCATTGTGTTTGGCTTGAAGGGAGAGAAAGATGGCCATTTGGGCTCGCTTGCATGAGGTGAGTGAATGTGTGTGAGTTGGTTCAGGCAAGGTTCAGGTTGAGTAGAGGTCTACAGCTCTACCAGAGCCTTCCCCCCTCCCAGCTAAAAGCCTGCACCTGTAGTGCAGCCTAAAATCATCAAAAAAGGTAATTAGTAGCAGCTTAGTTTCTGTTTTTCCCTTCATCTAAGTCCTTCCATGTATGCATGGTAATTTCAATGAGAATGCAGCCCTTACCTTTATTTTTCATTCCCAGTTATACTGTACGTATGAATTTGGAAGGACTTTCTTTTACTCCAGTGGACTTTGAATTAGTTTTTCTAGAAATCTCCACTGTATGTCTTGTTTTCACCTGTTTTTAATGTTAATAGATCTAGCAATAATTTATTACTCAAATTTATGTATGGATAGAAATCCAGCGATACATGAATATAGAGGCAGGGCATCATTTCCATATGTGATGAGTTTTAATAAAAGAAAAAATAGTTGGGGCTAATTTATCCTTCTAAAATATAAATGTTGCGATTAGCGCTGGAATGACTTCTTAGAGTTCCAAAATAATTAAATAATGATGAAAAAAATGTTCACTCACTGCATAATGAATCCATCCAACAGGGCACAATAGACACAGTCATATTAAAACCTGGATCATTACCCTTCTTTTCCTGCAATTAAGGGCTCCACAGGATGTGGATGTTCCATTGATATCAGTCAGTCTAATAACACTTTAATTATTTTTAAAAGTCAGATAAGACATGCAGAATCTGAAATAAAACTAGCTCAATATTGTCACACAGACACGTCGGCTTACCTTCCCCCTGCTTGCATACGCTTTCAGGAAACATGCGAGCAGAACATGAGTGCAAGTACCACATGCTCTAATGCTATCTTACTGAGAAGTAACCCTGTGTCTATCATGTCATTTGTTTCCTTTAACTATTCCTCGGGGATTAGTTTGACTAGCCTATTGCTTCATGTTTGGATAATGTGGCTAATCCTTTCCAGTTTCATTATTCTAATCACTTGCAACCTGGCTCCCTTTTGCCTGACTGCACGGCAGCCAGACAGCGCTTCTTTCCTTTGTAAAGTGGCATGCACTGAAAATGCAGAACACCTTTTTTGTAGCCTCCATTTAAAAGCCAGGTTTGGCAGCTGGTTTAGTGTATGTTTCAAAACTACATAGACAGAAGGGCCTTTGGGAGAGGATGCTTTGCATCGGGCTGTCTTCTTAGATCAGTGCAGACTTTTTAGATTTTCACTTCCAATTGCATTCTATCCGTAATTTCTGTGTTTAATTGCTGGCTATAAATGTGCATGCCACTGAACTATCTGAAAACTTTGAAAGGTTTCATTTTAAAGTGTCCCCCGGTGATATAATACACTTTGTAAGAAAAAGATATGTTGGTATTACATGCACTCCTCATGCTCCCTCTATGATTTCCATGTCATGTTTGCACAGTTTACTAGTAAAAACATGTTTTTGCTGTCCTCACTATTTCAAATTCAGTGTAACTTACAAAGAAATCAATGGACATTTTCCTCTGCTTTGTGCATAAACACTCAAAAGTCATCATAAATGACCTGAGAAAACAAATTTAGACACCACTACAATGAGCGTGGAAGATGCCTTAAATAACGAAGCAAGAGCCAGAGAACAAAACAGTTTGTCATTTGTTTAAGGAAGGTAAAAAGTTTGAAATGTTAGAGGGAGAAATCAGATTTTCCTACCATGATCACTATAAGAAGAATTTACCACAAACAGACAAAACTACTCTTCTTTTCACTATTTCCAACTTATTGAAACATTTCTCATCTTCAGATATTGCATCTGTAAAACTGAGGCAATCATTCATACTCACCTGTCTGCACTTATTGAAGACATATAAAACTCTATCTTTATGTTTGTCACAAGCTAAATACCACTCACTACTCCCATTTTAAAGATGAGAAAACTGAGCTGTGAAGAGGTGAATTGCCTGCTCTGAAAATTTCCCCTCAATTACCATGACCTAAACTGAACTTTTCATATCATTTTGAGCATATAACTGAAAAGAAGCTTCCCACTTTTTTTTTTTTTTTTTTTTTTTTTTTAATCTTTTCTTTGAAAAAATTTATGTTTTTTTTCCCNAGATTCCCCCTTTTTTTTTTTTTTTTTTTTTTTTTTTTTAATACTGTCTACTGAAAGAATGTCAGTCTTTTTCTCCTTTGGGCAGAACTCCAACTTGTGGATTTATCTGATGCAAAAAAATGGCGGAATGAGTTTAAAGATCAGTTTCATCCACTTCCTGGTGTTATTCCAAGTGGCTTCATTTCTTCAGAAAACATCCTGCATACATTTATTTGGCTTCACCTCCAAATTACCTATTGCATCTGTCCAAATACGCACTTTCCAAATGATCAGCTCCATCAGTCACAGAAACTTTCTGTTCTCTCTGTCTTTTGCCAATGGGAAATGCTCCCTTCTAAATAAAAATCTTCAGCCACCAATGAATATTGTCCAAGAACTTTTCAGCATAGTGTTTTTTGGAGTTACAGGTGTAGGAGATTATCAGATGATTTTCTTTTCCGAACTCTGTAGGGTTTTGTGCCTTCTGTTTTGCGCAAGGACAGCCATTTGTGCATTGACTCAGTGTAGTAAAATCTGCCTAATCCTGCGAGACCAGTCTATTTCAGACCAAAACTTGCTAAGATGTTTTGGAAAAGGCTCACGGAAGACACTTATCAATGGCTCTGAACTTTGATTGCATATCAACTACGGACTTGTCTTCAAATTTAATAAAAAATAAATGATGAGACACTTGCATCCAATATTTATGTGATTTAAATAATCTATTGCAAGGACATGGGAAAGAAGAGAGAAGGGGTGAAGTGGGCTGTGCATCGTCCCTCTTTGCAAATCTTAATAATAATGTGAAAATTAGATTGGTGATCCCATCTCAGCCACCATTTAAGTCCGTTGCCAGTCAACTACCCACACATTATATGATGCTGCTGTCTGCCCGTGTATAGTATTATGACTTGTAATGTGGAAGACGTCTGAGTTTCGCATCATATACATATACACATACATCGGCTCACATATCTCAACTAAGCATCACAGAAATTAAAACTCCTGTCCAGTTCTGTTGACAGGATGATCAGGTTGGGAAAACCAGACTTGCTTGAGGCTAAAGTTGAGATTAATTTACAGGTTTGTGGTGAATCTTCTATGTTTCTCAGCTAATTCAAACCACACTGATAACTTCTTATTTTCTTGATAATTAAGTTGGTCTTAATGTAGTAAAAAAAAAAAAAAAAAAAAGAGGCAGTATGGGGAAATGGGCAATCACTTCAAATCCGCATTTCCATAAACACTCTTTTGCCATTGTAATAAATATATTACAGGTTCAATTTTCCTGGGGAAAAACCTTGGTATTGTCTGTGTTGCTTGCTAAATATAGGTCAAGAATGAAAGGTTTAAGTGACTGAGAAAAAAAAGCTGGTGATTTTTCAAGCAGTTAATCAAAATCTGGTTAATTGTTTCTATTGCACTCAGAGAGGGAAATAGATGAGAAGCAAACCCCTAGGTAGCATCAGGGTTTGCTCAACCTTTTCTTAATCTGTCTAAACTGATATGAGGGAAAGAATTTAGTATTTAAGAGTTTGGAACAGGTTTAGTTATGAGATTTTATATGGAGGATGCACTTGAAACTTCTTGTTATAATATTTATTCAACAAACTACAGTTCTGTTACTATGCTTTTAAATTGGTATAAATGAAAGCATAACCCTAATGTGTGCATTTTATACAACTGTCTTGTGATTTAAATGGTCCATTGTAACAGGCTAAGACCTTTTGTAACATTAATTCCACTTACATTATTGTGAAAATGGCATGCTTTTACTCTGATTTGTTTCTGCATATATGGAGTCTTTGTATACCTCTTTCAGTTTAAAAAAAAAAATAAATATATTGTTTTGCCTTGAATTTGCAGAGTTAACCTTACAGAGAGAGCTGGCATTAACTTTTCTTATTTGATGCATTATAGTGTTCACAGAAGGTCCAGCACTGCTTGACAGAAGACAAAAAAGCTTTTACAGGGCACTAGATAAGAGTCTTTAGATGTTCTGCTTCACGATACTGGAAAAGGAAGGAAGGAAGGAAGGAAGGAAGGAAGGAAGGAAGGAAGGAAGGAAGGAAGGAAGGAAGGAAGGAAGGAAGGAAGACATTTGGAGGACTTTCATTTAAGGAAAAATATCTATATATGTAGTGAAGACATCAAATGACTATTGTGTTTCTGTCTTAATGCTGGTATAAAATCAATTGAAGACAATGCAGTCTACAACTTGAATGGTCTGTGAAAGTTCTAGATCTTTGTACTCTTGAACATAGGATTTCTGGGCCATTTTCTTGGGTTTTGGGTTTACTAAATACAGCTTAGGTTTCTTAATATTACTTTACAAGCACCTCTAAGTCTTGACTTGGATTAAAACATCATGTTAGAAAAATCTGGCTATGTTATCTTTCCCTTTTGATGATCCTAGCTGACCAAGGGATTTTAAATACTTTGGTGACTCTGAAACTAAGCAGCCTTGTCTGCATTAAGGAAAGGAATGCATAATTTGCCTATATGATCGTAGCTCATGGGAAAAATTACATTGCTCTTGGAAGGCTGTTTCTACTCTTTAAAAATGCCATTTTCTATTTCACTTACTGTTGTGTGCACTGTCTATTTAAGTGTCAGTAATAGTTAAATAATGTGTAATAGACTTTTTCAAACCCACCTGATATTAAGCCATGCTTTAGGTTTATCAGTGTTGTGTAGAAAGATTGTGAATTAGAAAATAATAGACACTACATTTGATAGCTTTCATTTCACCAGCTGCTTCATGTGTTTTCTCAGAACACCTTGTCATATACTAAATTAGAAGAAACCAAGAAGTCTAGATAAATATTTGGGGTACCCATTCATAGTTGTATGATTACTTAGTTTGTCTATTTGTTAATGCCAGCTTCAGTCTGAGGATATGTGATATTGAGAAAAAAAACAAAACATAATGAACTTTTTGTTGTAACTACAATGGAATTTTTCTAAGAGGAATTAAAAAGAATTCTAACCTTAAAGCAATAATCCAGTTTTCTTTGTATCATAAACTTGGAAAGATTTAAATTAAGATAATTCATAGCTTGAATTAGATTATTCACAACTCAAACCACAACTGTATCTCATCATCTCCATCATATGGATGTGTTTTTTCCATTAAAAATAAAAAGGAAAATACATTAAAGATAAACTTCTAACACAAGTAAGGATGGAAAAGAATGTGACAGCAACCTCCCTTGCTGCTATTTGCCAACTGATTTTATTTAAATCCAAATTCTTCAGTTATTGGGGGCAGTGAAAGTTTGCCTTTGATTTGGTTGCAGCCATCATTTAGCTATTTGGAATATAATCAAATGTATGGCACCACCCATTTGTGTGTGATCATTGGATATGACATATACTGAAGCAGCAAGTATTCCTTTGGAATGGAAGTCATTGACAAACGCTGGAAACAACCACAGAGGGCTTAAAGTTTCATTTGCTTGGCGGGAGCGGAAGGATGACAAAGTAACAAAAGTTCAGTTCTGCTAGTTCTGATCATTGCATGCTTGACCCACAAAAGCATGCGCTTAGCTTTAAGCACATGAGTAATCCTACTAATATTAACTCTTTTCCTCAGCAGTATGATGCAAATAAATGCATACTTGTTAAATCCTGCAATCTTCTTTATCTGTGCTGCAAACATATAAGCTTTGGGTTGTTGTTTTTTTTTTTTAATTTGTTTCTAAAATTCTTTTTAAAGCATCAGCAATTCTTCCATTTATCATAACTCAAAGCCAAATATATATATACTTTTTTTTACATAAAATCTAATAGAAGTCTAACTTACAGTGGGGGGGGGGGGGA
>VYXH01004348.1:1162-19638 GCA_013397275.1 Burhinus bistriatus | reverse complement strand
AATGCAGGCATAATGAAGTGGTGGGGGGGGGGGGAAGTAAGATTTGTGCTCAAATTCATGAACAGATTTTTAGAAAGGTTATAAGTGTCTGAAAGAATAGTAAATAATTCAAGTTACCTATCCTAAGTTATACAATATTGAAAATAATCTTTGACATAAAAAATATCCCTAAGAAGCTACTGATTCTAGAATTTTGGGACTAACTCTGACTAGGGGGTTGTAAAGGTCTTCTGCAGAGAATAGCTCTTTTTAAATTTATGCACAGAAGCTATCAGCGGTTTTTATTTCACATGGATTTTTTTGGTGCTAACATGGTACGAACAACTAAATTCAATAATTAAAACAAAATCCACTGGCTCTTCATGCAAACCACAGCAGGGAAAAATTTTAAACTGAAGCAACTCTTTTTGTTAGGAGATGGTGGATAATAGACAACTAAATTAGACTATAGGCCTATCTTTTCTATATGTAAAGTTAGATAAAATTAATTCCCCTATTTCCCTCAGTCCCCCACCTCCCATTCTTCTGCAGTCACAGATTGTTTTATATGCTGTTTTCAATTTCTTCTTATAGCAATGTTCTCTGTGCATATATCTTTCTCCTTTGTTATGGTAATTTTATATTATATCTCAAAAAGGATGTGGAGAGTGGATTGGTATAATCTAAAAATTCCAATCAGGAAATAGAATGAAATCATTTTCATTGTCACCAACAAAGTCATTGTGCTGCATCACCAGTTTTTAATGAGAATAGTAAGGAATAATATCAGTTAATATTGAACAAACCTCACTCAGCAATTTTTGACCATGACAAAAGGTTTTAACTTCAAAAACTATAATTTTGGAAGTGAGAAGCATGTCCCAGTCTTTATACATATATGTACATGAATTAGAAAAGTGTAGCATAGAATAATGAATACAATAAGATTTTTCACTCCTATTCCAAACATTTAAGTATGCTTCTTAAGAACGTTGTCATATAACAAAAAAACTACAAACTTACTAAGAATTAACCATCAAAAAGTCTTTCAGTATGCATTTTAACTTATTTCTCCCTTATAAATAAGATACATATATTTCACTAACTAGGCAGTTTACACTAGAATAGCTCCTTTAAAATCTTAGACCAATATTGAAGATTTTCTATGAAGCATGTAAGTGTTTGCACATTTATAAAACGTATATGGATAGCATTTCAATGAAATCCAAATAACCCCATTATTTTACATGTGCAAAAAATAGTCTGACTGGACTGCCAGTCTGTTTGCTATATTTAACAATTAGTTTAATACACAGGCTCCTTGAGGACAAAAGACAGAAGGGCTGCCAATTTTCTGTATGGTTGGTAGATCACTCATAGCCTCAGGCTAATGAGCTGTAGTTTATTTCTCTGACCCCTTCCTGAAATGCCTGTAACAGTGTTTGAAGTGTGGTTCTAGGGTTGCTATCATCCATCCTGATTTCACATTTCTAATTAGGCCAAATGTATTCTAATCAAAATGAAGAAAAATATGAAAATGCTCTGGTACAAGTAGAGTGATAACGATGCTGTTCACTGGCAACATGATAAAAAATAAAACAAGGAAGGGCAACAGTGAAAATACAGACATCTTTTTGGAATAGATTTCCAAAAGAGCTCAGCACCAAAGAGCTCCAATTTAACCATCTAATGACAATGGCTGCATTTTTAGAAGATATCAGCATCGCTAACAATTTTATTCAAATATTTTAAAGAGAAAGGAGTTCTTCTGAAACTGTGACCCTAGTTGTGGGAATCACTTTTCAAAGTCTAACCTGAGATAAGTTACATACTGTATTTACAGAGCTCTCATAAAATAAATATATAAATAAAAGAGCCTCAGATTTTTGTTCTGGTATTAACAAATGACAGCCCTCTAATTCATGGGAGCATGGTTTTCTTGGCCCAGATTCATCAAGGAAGTGAACCTGGACCGCAGAGCAATCATATCCGCTCTGTTTCTCCCACCATTCAGGCTTCGCAGATGAGTTTTGCTAAGGTGGTTACTATTTTGCTTTTGCATTTGCTGGGAAAGGAATTTCATTTAAACTTGAAGCAAATGCTGGCCATTGGCCTATGATTCATTCGCCAGAAATGTTTTTAAGAGCCTGGCAGATTGAAATGCAGCTTTTGATTCACTGGGAAGGTTGTGATTGACTCCTAGTCCTCCACTCCCAGCCTTAGAATCGAGTGTAGATAAATGCAGTTCAGCTTGTTTTGTTCCTGAAATAAGTTTCTACAATGGCACTTGCACCCTGGGACACTTGTCCCCTGGAGGACAGCCTTACTTTACTGAACTGCTCTCAGTTCACCAGGCACTGGTTCAGTTGTGTCAATTCTGCCTGCATCTGCAATATTTTCAAAGGGTCTGAAGCCTGAACTACTTTAGGAGACTTGAAGGAAGCAACCCCTGCACTTGGCCATCCTATTGCACTGGTGACACATGACACCCTTTGTGTACCTGCCGAGTTCAATATTGTGAAAACTGACACTCTTATTCTTGAAATGGGCCTTTTGACTGCTTTAAACCTCTAAGTTGTTAATGGATGTGTTTCTTCCCCAACAGAACTGAATAAACCTCCTTGTTTAACCTCTGTCTCTGTTGCGACTGGCTGTGCTGAGTCCGACACTGGGCTGTGCTCTGGCACTGGTGCATCAGAAAAGTGATTCCCATACAACAGAAACTTAGATGTTTGACTTTGTCTGCAGAAAAAAGCTGTCCTAGGAGCTACAAAAGCAGGAAAAGAATGGCTTCATAGAATACACTAGCTTCCAGAGTAGGAGTTTCAAATTCTTGCCAACAAGGAAAAAAGAGATAGTTTTATGCATCTGAAGTTATGCAAGCTGAATAAAATGATTTTGGGGGACAATCACACACTCCCACAGACAGGAGGACATTAAATACTGGTGATATGCAAATTCTTTTTTTGTCAAAGGGTTTCCATGTAGCGCTGGTGTTATCATCCCGAATTAGACCTGTAGCCCGTTTATTCCATCCCTGATTCCCCCAACATGGCCGGAAGTAGATGCCTCCAACGGGTATTCTACAAGCACAACCTAAAATGACTCAGAAGAATGGCTTACAGAGAAAACACCTTTTCAGCTTCCCTTTTTGTCAGAGGCTAGCTTTTTCTGTGTCAAGTTACTTCTTAAGACCTTTAATAATGTCATTTGTATGGGACAAACATTGCAGAACATTCTGGGCACATTGTTTCAATTACAAAATTCGCTAACAGGAAGACAGAGGCACTTTCACACTGACGCTCTGAATTTATGCTTTAATGCTGCCTAGAGAAGGATGCTGCTGATTTTGCAAAGCTATTTTTGGGTCTGTTGTTACTGCATAGTTTTATTGTGCTTAAGAATACACCAGCAGACTCTGAAGAGAATTTCTGCATTGTATTGTACATAGGAAGTTGGTTAGAAACGGATTTTTTTTTTCCATATGGCAATTTAACAGGATGAAATGAGTTTAAGATGCCTGATCTCAAACAGAAGTATAAACTCAATTCCTAGGCCACATACTAGTATCCAAACAAGTAGCTGTGGCTTCTGTGGTCCTGCCTGTGATCTTTTGCAATCAAATCTTTTCCTCTCAAGTTTATTCTGAACTTTCAGCAATTAGAGGAGTGCTGTGTGGCATTTTTACTTGTGACCTATTAGTCTCAGACTAATAATACATGTTCTTGTTGTAAGATGACTAATTCCCAATAGCTAAAACTTATGTATGCATTTGATGATAAATATTGAAATTGTGGTAAGAGCTATGTGAGACAGTTCCTTTCATGAACTTTGTCTAACAAAACTGAAGATATGTCTGGTTCTACAATACATAAAATAATCCATAAAGCCAATGTTTTGCTTTCTTTATCAAATAAGTTAATTGAGGATGAACACAATCTGTTTACTCATGGATAGGAATCAGAACTTTGTATTAAAGTTGGTGAGGATATTGAATTGCAAGTCCATGAAAATATTCTAAACTCTCAGAGATCTTTTCTTCTAGTTCAGGGCAATCTTTTCTTTCAGTAATTCACTTTGGAAGCACAGAGTCTGTTGCATGCCTGGTGGTCACATGTGGGCCTGGAAACCCTGGAAACATGAGGAGTAATGAAGGTGGGACCATGGCAGGCACTGGTCTCACAGCATCAGGCTTTCAGTTCTATAAAACAGTCCAGCGGTTGGTAAAGGAGACGAGTGCCTGGGAAGTGACCTGTGCTGACACTGAGGAAACGGGCACCTCTAAGAGCATCTGCCACCAGCAGGGCCTCTGAAGATCTCAGCTCCTGGAGGTAAGGTATGCCGACCAGCCAGCCAGTCAACTGCACGGAGGCAAAACAAGACACCTAACTTTCAAATCAACCTTCTTCTTGCAGAATGTTTTAAGTGAACCAGTAAAGGAAAAATTATTCTTCTGAATCCTCTTCAATGCATTTTACCAGTTCCCTGTTTTGATGAATCTGAACAAACTGATTGTGATACTGTCAAAATCACACAAGGATTTGAGTTCTAATGTCACCACCATAACATAGCCACAAACTGAGAAGACTGTAAAATTCTGTAGTACTTTCTAACCATTTCTCAAAATAAGTATAACTGTGTGAAACTGTGTAATTTATTTACTTTAAATTCTGGTGCCTGATCCTCATTTCCTAATAGATGACTATAGACATCCTTGACCCTTTCAAAATGGCTGTAGTAAACTGCCCTTACATTCTCACAGTACTAGTTAGGAAATAGCCTGAAGCAAACTTTATTATTGTGTTGCTTCCACAACTGTAATCTAGTTCTTGTTAAAAATTTTTACTCACAATGGAAATCTGAAAACTAGACTCTGACGACAGACTTCATTTCACATCTGTGGGAATCTGCAGAATTTCTAGAGGAAGAAGCATTAAGTATAGACGCACTTATCCGTGCATTACCCTCAGGCCAATTGGAAAATGGAATGTTTTAATCAGGCTTTGAAAAACTGTTTGCAAAGGTCTAGCCCAAAAGGAAAAAAACCAAATCCTAGAAATCTTTTGCCTCAGCTATCTCACACAACTACCAGGTAAAATGACATGCTCAGATGTGTCCCAAAATACAGCAGCAACATACAGATAGCACTGCACACTAATGGTGTGGAAAGCCCGATTATGATAAAAAGATAGAAAACATCCAGGACAAAAGTACATGTGAGAATGATAAAAAATAGTAAATAGCACCACAGGATTACTTAAATATTTTGTATGGGGCTTGTCTTCCTTTATTGCTAAAACACAATAAAAGAAACAGACAATATGGTAGTTTTGAAAATAAGGGTTACACTTAAATTATTTACTTTTTGATGGTAAGGAGCATCCCACCCCTTACCTGTCCCTTACACCAGACTGAGTGATTCAGCTGGTCTGATGCTGATCTCAGTTTCAGAGTGGGTTCTCATTTGCGTGAGACAGCTGGGAAATGACTGTCTCATTGTGTCTCAAATGGCAGAGCTGGGTGGCAAAAGCGGTCTGTTCAGATTCATCATCAGTGCAGAACATCGTGGGGCCACTGACCAGCCTGCCAGAGGCATAAGCTAGGTCCGAGGTCAATCAGAGAAGCCCAGGAAGGTGTTCAGGGTCAGCCGGGGACAGGACTGAGGGCCCTAGGCTGGGCTGAAGTGGGGTCCTGGGCCATGGACAGGGATGGAGGAGGCCCCAGGGGTCCTGGGCAGCCACAGGCAGGGCTGTTGGTTGTCTCCAGAGCCCTGAAACAGAGTGACCAGTCATGGTCATAGCCCATCACAGCTTAAAGCCAGTTCTAACAGACACTCATTAATCCCAGGTATGTTATTGTGATAAAACATTATCATTAAGCCATGTGCATGGAATATACTACACGTGTTAGAGAACGTGTGTCTCTCTGGGTTCTGAGTAGGAAGGAGTGGTGCGGCCCACAAAGTAAGACTGGCTTATTTTAAGGACTCGGCCAAAAACGGAGACTTGAATATCCAACATAGTGCTGCATAGGTCTCATGGAAATACCTCAAATACTCCTGAATATATTAAATGACAACACAGACCCATGTTTAGGCAAGTAGCTGGAGACTGTAAATTGAGATATCTACAATCAGATGGTGAATCCCACTTTTAGATCTCCTACAGGAGGCTCGCACCATTCTGGAACAGCACCTAGAAGCCGTCTACAGCGTCCTGACACAGTAGAGATCGCACTGTATGCCTGTACTTCAGTGAAGGAATTGAACTCACAAGTGCCTAAAGGTCGTTACCTGTATATGACCTAGATTTATAAGCTCTCATTAAAATCAAAAGAGGTCTAGCTAGCTAATAGGATTTGGAGAACTGTTCAGAAATAAAATAGACATTTGCAATGATACATCTGAATGATCCTCCAGATTTCTTAAACTGTACTGACTACATCTCCATTGCTTCTATGGGGAACTCAGATGCGTAACTCACGGGTAGACACCACATCTAGGTTTCTAAGGTTTAGGTCTGACTCTGACCACAAATATTTCCATATGCATATGATAATTTTTCAGAACATGTCCAGTGTACATTATCATCTCCAAAGCTGTAAATGGCAAAGAAGAGCTAAATGGGAAGAACCTTTTTCTTCAGGTTAGTGAATATCAATTGAGGGCGAATGTTTGAATCTGAGTGACCTTCAAAGATGGATTTGTAATGATCCTCCAGGTTTGCACATTCCTCCTGGAACAGCACCTGTAAAAACAGGGTGTGTTAATACCAAGAGCTTATTTTGAAGTTATCTGCCTGCATGTCCACTGAAATGTAAAAAAGTGAAAGAAACAGAGTTAACCTAAGTGCTAGATCTGCTGAGATTTTTCGTTTCATTTCTAGCCACTCCTTCTGCAAAATCTTCAACCTTAAAAAGACAGAACCCTAGATGACCTGAGGGTGTCCAGGAGAGGCACAAGGTAACAAAGCGTATCTCCGCTAGCCTCCATGGACAGGCTGGTACCACAGCAGCCTCTGAGGAAGAAATGTCTCCTCATTACCTCTGCTGGCCAGGACATGCTTTCCTTCTGGAGGCAAGAATTGCAGCTTTCTTGAACCTAGGAGAGGGGGGGGTTGTAACAGCTGTTTTCAAATAAAACTAGATAACCTTGGAAAGGCTATCCTGATTGCTTGAATTTGTTTTGGACTGGCATTAGTCTTGTACAAACTTCCCAGTCCAGGCACTCCCATCTGATTTCTGATTCAGTTCTGGAAAAAAACCCACTTTTGTCTTTCAGGGAAGAAATAACAATTGTTTAAATCTTCTTTATTCATGCTCAGCTCACTGACTTTCCTCACTGTTGTCGGATTAGTGGGAAAGTGATTTTGGTTTTCCCTGAAGGGCTGAATACAGGTAGTGAGGTTCTAGACTACCCTGGAGAAGGGACACAGCAATTATTTTTCCCAACAGTGCTCCAGGAGTACATAATAACTGAATTTTTTGTCTGCCACTGACAAAATGACATCTGTGCTCCGCTCTTTTCCTCCCACAGCAGATACATAAGATTCTGCAAGAAATTAAGTGATAGGCGAGATAGCTGGAGTGTAGGTAGCAGAAAATTCTTCTTTCTGATTTCAGTATTTTAAAAATCTCAAAATTACACCAGTAGTCAAAAGTTACAAATAGTCCTATTAGCTTAGATTTTCTCAGTCTATGGCGTCACACAATTTTTCATTTCAAAACACTGACTTGTATCTCAGATGAGAGTGATTAGATGTGAGTAGGCTTAATGGGAGTAGGAAGATTTTCCAAGTGACAGATTTGCATATTCTTCTCTTTTTTTTAAACCAGTTTCTGTATAAATTTTTGGGAACTTCAGATACTTTGAAGTAGCATCTGCAAAATGGATCTATTTGTACAATATTGAGGACTGTTAACCTTCCTCTCAGGAAAGCAGGCTCAAGTAATTTGTGATTAAATATGTTTGCAGAAAGCCAGTATCTTATATTAATAACTGTTTATATATAACTCTACCTGCTCCATGGTTACATACGGTATGAAGATTTTGATGTTATCTATGCTCTGAGAACCTTCACTCCCGTTTTCTGTTATAGACATGGACCTGATAACGTATGGTTACTAACATTCAGATGACTTCCCCAAACACAAAATCAAGGTAAGATGTCTAAAATTTATAGCTTATAAGGACACTAGGAGCCATTGTGACAGTCTAGCTTGATCAATTTATAATGTATCTATATGATCTGTGTGCATCTTTTGATACCATTGGTCACAAATATTTATTGCTGTACCTTGAGGTTTCTGCTGTAATGACTCTTGGCTGGATCTTCTCTTCTGCTTTTCATAATGTCCAGCAAGAAAATTCTAAATAGCAGATATGACTTCATTCCAACTGAACATTGCAGTCAGAAGTTACTGGCTATTTCTTTTTCTTAAAGATACAATAATAAACAAATAAACAATAGAAAATTAAAAGCCTGAAACAATGTTGATCCAATGCTTCCACGTATCAGAAGTTGTTTTCGACCATATTTCTTATCTGCATGGTGTTTAATTGCAGAGTGCATTTGATTAAATAGGTTATGTTTTTCCACCACAGGCATCTACTCTGGGTTAGGGACTGGATTCTTCCCAAACATCTTGTCTGGTTTCGTTGATACAGAAGCTTCTGCATGCAAGGGTCTGCCTGTGGAGTTGATAAGCGAGCTGCTGATGAGCTACCTTTTCTTCCCAAGTGCAATTTTCCCTTGAATGGTTGTTGATTATGAAGAATATCCTCCCCTTCGTGTCATTCAGATAAAGATCTTGTGCAAATAACTCTTTAGAACTAGGTTCCAAGTACGTGTATTTAGCAAAAAAGTTGCATTTACCACATCCCTATGCACAACACATTTTGCTGCTCCATCTAGCTGCTTTTCTGTTCCTGGCAGTGGCTTATTCGGTGCTCCCTTTTTAAATAAGTAAATCCAATAAAACCTATGAAAAAGCATCTGGTACTGTTGCTTAATCAAGTATTAGGTATTCATGCCGAATACCCTGAAATAATTGTAGCCAAAAACTATTACTTTTTAAATTATAGTTCGGATTTGGAGAGTGAGGGCAATGTTTAAAGAATGCTAAATTATTGAATGTTCCTTATAGATAAATTTGTTAGAGTTTTACTTATTTGGCTGCTTTAACAAATGAGCTTAGCAGGATTGAATTCTGAGTCTAAGTATTTCTGCATTTGGACACTGAGCACTCCTCTAGGTATATAAGTTGTTATTACATCTGACTGAGTGGGAGTAAACTTTTTGTGACACCCATGTCTTATTAGAAGACTCTGAAAATATCTTGTGAAATTTGTTTGCTGTAAGTGCCACTTATTTTTAATACAGAAAGGCATTGAGTCTTGCACTCAAATAATAAAAAAATAAGTATTGAAGATCCTTCTCATCTTTCAAGAGCCCTTGAGTTTTCAAAAATTATCTGGTCCTGAACTGAAATATGAAATCAAAATCTTGAATACTGTAAATCTGCAAAGAAGTAGGAAGCAGGTTTAGATAATTCTGGGAAAAAAAAAAATCTATTTGGATTTCTATAATTCATTTGCTTTGTAATTATATTTAATTATTTTAATGTTTTGATACAGGAAGACCACATCACTGCTTATGTTTTGTTAAAACAGAAGCTGCTACCATTCAGAAACATTTTTGTTTTCTGCCTTTTAAACTGTGTTGAGTCTAACATTTACTTATCTGTGATCTGCATTTTCTTGGCATTTTTCTACAAATAGCACATATTCAACTGATAACCTTCTGACTACATTGAATAGATATATACATTCAGCCACCTGTAAACTGAAGAATATTGTCTGATGAAGTTCATGGTTTCAAATTAATCCCTACACTTCAAGGTCTTTTCTGGATCACGTCTTCTGCTCCTTGTGCTCCCCCCTCTCTCCCTCCCCCAGTGCTGCCCTGACTGGTCTCTTCCCACAGCTCAGTCTCTCATTTCAGCCCTTATGTGACATCTCGATGTCTCTATCACGCTGTCTCCTGGCCTTCCTCCATGGCCTCCACCCATTGGGAGCATCATTTTGTTTGCTGAAGGAAAAGAGCTTGCTTTGAACCTTCCACTTGATCCCTGTCGATGATGATGTCGGAGTGTCACCACTTAGCAGTGCCTTGAAAGATGTGTACCACGCTCAGCCCCTCTCTCTGTTGGTTTGTGGTGTTTTTGTTGTTGTTTTTTTTTGTCTTACACCACCCATTATTTGCTCCACTGTGACATTGCTTCACAGTTTTTGTGGGAGATCTGTGCTCAGCATGCAGGACTGCCACAGATTTTTTTTATGTGTGTGAACTCAGGTAACCCACCAATAAAAACACATGTATTTCTGTTTCACTTAGGTGGATGGATAAGAGGGAATCTTAAAAGCGAGTTGTTAATTTGCATGCGAACTAGGGATCCACATAACTGCCTGAGTAGATCTACCCTTATGGTACTTTTGCAAATATTTTTGCATCTTCTGTGTTTGCTGTTTACAATGCTGCAACCTTTTTGACTGTCCCAGTAAAACACTACTCTGTATACATCTAAAGCCATCTTTAGATTAGGCTACCAAGGAAGCTCATGGCACTGAGTTCCTATTGGAAATTTGCCTTCCCTATAGGGTGTGAAAATGTAATTTTGACCAGCTGTGCGAAAGGGCTTTGGGGAGGTGCTGGTTTATGTCAGGTCGCAGTCCTATACACCATACCCTTAGCACGGGAGAGGGAAGGGCAATGCACACATCCAAATCTGGAAGAGGACTGGAGCAGACCAGCCCTCAGAAGCACCTCTGACTAAAACCAGGGCAAATACCCCATCTAGGGCATGTCTTTTTGCAAATGAAGAGGTTGGTGAGGCAGGTATGAAAGCATTTTATATCAAAGTGGTGGAACTGCAACAATACGGCCTCATAACCAGCTGCAACTGTGCTGTACCTAACAAATATGAAGCTGTGTTATCCTGTTAATGTATCATGTTAGAGTAACATACGAGAGTTTATGATAAATTGTAGTACACCCATGGCCTTTGAACTTCAGATGTAAGCTCTGCCTTTTATGGGTTGTGGGAAATCTTGGGATTTTGACTGAAATAACCACAGGAAAACACGTCTCATTCATTTACAAAGGAAATGCAAATGCAAATTCACTTCTGTATTAGTGTAAAAGCAGTAGAAGACAATACACAGGATCTTCTCTCAATTAGGGTTCAAATAAGGGATCCTTTTTCCCCACAGAGCTATTTTTAAAACAAAAGAGCTATAATATTCTAACTGTAAAATATGAAGCCTTAAAATTAAAAAGACAAAATTAGTAATGGACAAATTTGAAATCTTCACACAACTAAAGAAGAAAAGAGATAAGTAAATCAGAATGGGAGAGAGAAAGGGAGGGAGAGAGGGAGAATGTGAGAGGTGATTTTTTTTTGTATTAAAAAAGCACGCAGAAAGAAAAAAAATCAAAATATTTGATAATTAGTATGAAAGGTATTTGGCTACTGGCATTTTCTTTGTAATGTTTTATGTATGAAAATAGTTTTATAAATAAAATGCTACGGGCTTTTGTTCAAATTGATATTATGTAGATTGCAGTGGTACTGAATGTCCAGCAGCAGGGAAAAAATAATGATAAACAGAGACATCTTGGTATGAATTGCATGTATAGCCTTTTTTTACAGAAAGCACTTGCTGAAGCTACCATGCAGCAAGTCAAATACCACACATAGGTATCATGACGAGTACTAAAAAAATATAAGAATGGGTATATTATTTTCTGTGAGACATTCTCTGTTTTTATAGGCTGGTTCATTTAGACTCTGCTGTGAAATACCTTAAAAGGTAACACAGTATTCTGACTACAGCAGTAATTTATTACACCAGTTAATCTTGTAAAATTGCCCTCTGGATGTAATAATTTGTTATTCTTTTATTAGGCCTTCTTCTGCATACCATGTTTATCATAAAGATGTCACCAGTGTGATGCCTAGCAACCAGTACAATGTTCCGGAGGTGTTTGCATACATTTTCCTGAGGGAGAGATCTGCCTCGTCCCTGCTTGGGAGAGCTGTCAGTGTATTCTGATGTATGAGGGATAAAAGGAGTCCCTGCTGCAGTCTCCAATAAGCTGAAGTCACGGCCTGAAAGCACTGACTTGGGCATCACTATGCTGTGTTAGAAAATGTGTCAATTATCAGATGGACTGCCTAAGGGTATCGCCTGGGTCTAGGTCATAAAACCATCAGGACTAAGGGGGAAAAAATTGATGAGGAAGTAAGTTGAATTAATTGATAACTAGGAGGACTGTATGTGAAATGTATTTGGTATAACCCAGACCCAGACATTTTCTCTCCTAAGCTTTCTTCCAGTATAATCAATGAGTATGGAAAGTCTAAAATGCCTCCCAACTTTGGCCCAGCACCCCTCCAGTCTATCCATACTTATAATATTTTACTGACTTTCTTATTATTTCAAAAAAAATTAAGTCAAGCAAGACAAGGTGCCATAAAAATAAAAGTAAAATCATACTAATATTTCATAGCTATTTTTCTATTATTGCAATTTTTAATATACAGTGCAACTGTTTGTATGTGAATACAGTAGGGACCACTTAAATGTCTAGCCTGAGGCCTGATTCATGAAAGCTTTATGCACCATTTACGTAGGTATCTGTGACATTTACTCAGAAAAAGTAAGGAATACATATTTTTTTAGCAAAGTTTATTCCTGTACATACCCCACCTCCTGCCACCTGACCATAGATCTCAGTAACAGAAATGGGAAGAACATCAAGGATCCTCTAAATATCTGAGCAGTTCAGAATTTTAGATGTAATAATTAACAGTGGTTACCCAGTTATACCCTGGAAGTGCAACACCCTACAGATGAGTACTGTGGCCTCATTTTGGCCATTCAGAGGCAGGTATATAACACCACCGACTCATCATGAGCTACTTGTCTTAACAGGACAATGGAATTTGAGTGCTTGCCAGAGGACAGGGGTCACTCAAGGTGAGGTTATAATCTGTACAGGTACTTTCCAACAAAACAGTGATTTTGGAGATGTTTTTCCTTAACTGAACAACTTAACTAAGCAACTAATTGTTTAAATGTCACTCAACCCATCACTTTCATTGCACTTCCTTCCTTCTTCTCAGGTTTCTTGAGACAAAGTGTTTCCCAAATAACTATCTACTCACTTTAACATATTCATTTCTCATTAATCCAGTTCTTCTCATAGGAAAGCAAGCTACTCACATGGAGGTCTCCAACATTCACAAGTACCTTTCACTTCCTGCTGGAACGTTATATTGGGAGAGCACTATCGTGCTTTGTCTCCGAGTATAAAGTCAGTACTTCAATAAAAAGAAAAAGCCACTTCTTACCACACTGATAACACAAATTCACCTCTGTCCAAGGGGAAATTTGAAGAGGGACAAATAAATGCATTTTCATCACTTCTTCTCTTTGACTGTGTTCACTCTTTAGAGAAGACCTCTCCTCATGCAGCAGTGCATGATTTTGTACAAGGTGGATTGCTGGATCAGTCGCACGCATGAATGCAAGACATTCTTTGCAGATGAAAGGAAAAATACAGTATAACATCACCCTTTTGAAAATAGCCTGGGAATTACAGCCAAGAACTTCTGACTTTTGCTTGGCTGGTTTCTCCACACTCAAGACAGGGAGGGAACAAAGAGCCCCGCTGAGCCTTTCAGAGCAGCTAAACACAAGTACTGCCCATGCTCCTTGCTCTGTGCCCTGGGAACCTTCACTCTGCAAATTCCTGGGACAGTCACATCTGATTCCACAAGAAGTTTGCAAAATCTTAGACAGAACCAGTGAGAAATTGGAATACCTGTTGCATGGGAACCTCTAAATTTACAGGAAAAAAAACCCCAACTTATGAATCTGATTATAAATTAGTTTTTTAAACTTCTTTTGGAGGGAAAATTCTGGAATGTATTTCCAAGAAGCTTTCACTGTTAGCTTTTCCAAAATATTTCTAAATGTTTCTGAATACTTTCATGATGTCTACAACACTCTCTCCTCTTCCCTTCAGGCAAATTACTGAGTACTGCATGGAACAACAACCTATGTCTCAGCACCTTTCTATGCATCAGACTTTTAAGGAACACAGAACCTATGGGCCACAGCTGGAGTAGACAGACTGGCACCTTACTAACACATGGAGGATCTGGAAATGAATTTCTGAGAGAAAAGTGAAATTAGCTGGAGAACTGAAGTCATTGCAGGGACAGTTTTGATTTTAGAGAAAGCCTACTTTCCACCTGACAATCATTCTAATAGTAAATCACAACAAACTCTTCAGAAGCACATCTGGATTCTGAATTCAGTGGGAGCACTGTGCAGAGAGAACTATATGGCCCATATTGCTGAACAGACAAGCAGATGCACTCTAAACCACCTTGAGCTTTTTTTTTTTTTCTGTTTCAGCAAGCTTCATTCCTGAGTCCTATGATTTGCAGTAATCAAGCCTGGATGTGGCAGTTACATGTATCCCTGTGCCAGATGACAGTCTGATAGAATCTGTGGTAATCTTCAAGGCAGACATAGATGAAAGGGAATGTTTCTTGCACTCATGTCTACCTAGGTGTGACTTTGAGTTTAAGAGGATCCCAGACCATAAATCTAGTAATATTTACCTTTGAATGTCTTGTTTAAGCAAATCCTGAACTGCCAATATAGGTCAGCTTTACAGGGCTGTGATTTTGGCCCTCAGTCTATAGCAAAAGCTCTACATTGCAAAAAGTAACATGCAAGACTATTTCCTCGCTTTCTAGGGGAAAAAGCCCACCAAAATATAGACGTGTTGCTAGAAAACAATAGACGTGAAACAGACCTTTCCTGAATGATAAAATGAAGGGATTGGGACACTCTTAGTAACAACTGCAAGAAGAGTAATCTGGGGTTGAATTTCCATACACTAGCTTCTCTAGTTCGTCTAAAGTACACAAACATCTCATAACTGCAAAGGTTAAATAGGAATTAGGGAATTTGGTGATATTTCTAGAAGTCCTTGATTCCAGTTGTCTTTTGTAAACAGCTTTTTCTTTTTTCTTGTGCTTCATGCTCTAGACATAATGAAGTAGGAATTGCTGTCTTAAGTCTATATAGTCACTGGAGGTAATAACAAAATTCTCACTGATTTCAATAGCAAAGGAAAAATGCTCAAACTGCCCAAAGACTTCTGACATTTTTCAGTAAATCCAAGAAGGCCAAATGTTATACTGTTGTAACTGACATTTTTTCTGCTCTTTACAATCTGAAATAATCAAGTGTTACACTACAAAGGCAGAAATATGATGAGTTCAGCTTCCAATATATGTGTCAATATGACAGAATTCTGACAAGAAATGTGGGGTAATTACCTCTTAAATATACAACAATAAAGGACAAATCCTGCTTCCTCACTCTGAAGAAGAATCCTATGAACCTGCATCAGTACTGGGTTCAGCACCTAGAGTCACAGCCATTTTCCAAAGCATGACAAAAGCCAGTTTGAATAAACAGACTGCTGGAGAAGAAATAAAATTGTACAGAAAATGCATCTGTGCCTGCACAAAGATGTTAATTTTGTCTTCCTTCACCTTTTTAAGGATAAAAAAAAAAAAGAAGAATTTGGTTTGAATAAAGCTAAGTTGCAGTCTTAGTGTAACTACTAGTAAATATAGTAGATATTTTATAAGTACTGCTGTCATTTTCTTTGACTAAAGTTACAGAAATTCTTTGAATTTTATATAGGGGACTAAATTTGTAATGGAAAATGATGTTTGATGGTGTTTAAATGCAGAGTATGTCACTGTATAAAGCATAGGGCTCTTTTAAGTTATTTTTTTTTAACTTCTTGACATGTGTCACAATTTGGAATTCTGCTCTCATGGGATAAATGCCAGATTACATGGTGTAGTATTTTTATCCTCTGTACTTTCACTGTAGAAGCATACAACATCAAAGAAGAGGCAGATCACTCACATCAGCAGAAAATGGAATAGGACTATAATATGCTTGCTTTGATCTCTCCTTCTAATAATTATCTTGGCTACATGCATACATTGAAAGTAAGATTTGAATTAATAAGGCCAAGAGACCCTGGAAAATGCAAGAAGGATATATGAATACTAACTTTGACTATCTTTAACAAGATAAACTGCAATTGAGGCTACAAAGTTGTGGATTGTTAATTTAAGGCAATAATCCTTAAATGTTATTCTCTCTTAAACTTGTCACCACTACATTCAGCAGATGCAATCACTCCAATTAAGACAGTATCTTTTCAAAATCACACTCACCTATAGTTGGGATGGGGAGGGTGCTGTTTAGCTAGCATCCATTTGATTTCATATAGGTTTTCAAATAGGAGGGCCTACGGTAAAAATCATTAAATTTATATAAAAAAGGCATCACTACACAGTCTGTTATCATTAAAAACTATTCTAATATTGCCTTAGGAAAGATATTGCTTTTGATATGGAAAGTAAATCAAATCATCCACATCCACATAGGATTTATACAGAGGCAAGAAGCATATTGCATGCCTGGTCAGACATTTTTTACATTTTTTAACCAGTTTTTACTGTTATATTGTGGTTTAGGAATCCTATTTCTTCCTGATGTGAGTAGAAATTATAACATAAACAGGGTGGTTGTGTGTGAAAGCCTCATATGGTTAATACTGGCTGGAAAGGGGGAAACCTACTGCAGTTTGACAGTCCCAAAGAATGAAAATATGTTATTCTTCTGTTTCATTACTGATATGTGTGAGTTACATCAGGAGCTGGGTAGAGAGCACGTTTGCTCCCAAACACAGATGTTGCAACTTCAAATTATTATTTGATAAGTCTTGGCTGAGCTACTAACCATCATGCCCTGTAGTGTACAAAGGGATGCATAATGTGCTAGCCAGGCTGACTTAAGCACAGTATGAATTAAACAAATGAGAGCGAGCACATCTATGGTTAAGATACCAAGCGCAAGTTCCAAAAAGCCACTTGAACAAAGACAGTCTGTCAAAACAGCAGAGGCTGCTGTTGTCCTCAAAATCCCAGTCAAAGGTTAAGAATGTTCTTTTAAAACAGGGTTAGCTGGGCATACGCGTAATAGATCAACATGCAGAAAGAAGCACTTTGAAGAAATGCTCTCTCGGCTGAAAACAGGCACGCTTTTCTCATCTGCTGAACTTACCTGACAGTGGATGGGAGTTGCAAGAGAAAAGGTTTGATTCAGCGAGGATGTTACAAACGGCTTTGTTAAGTTCTGAGACCAGCACTTCTAATTGAAGCACAGGCACCACTAAATACTCATTGCCTGGTGGTCCTATGTCAGACAGAGAAACAAAAGGAAGTGTTTGTGAGCAGGTGTAGGTATCATCAGGACAAATTTCTCTGCAGAGAACACTTGTCATAGACATTATGATATTTGCAGAAAAGCACGATGTGCTTCAGCAGTCACAACTGGTCTCCTGCCCTGAGCTTCTTATACTCTCAATAGCTACTGAGCTCCCACGCTTGCCAACCAAAATTCAGAAACCTGTTTTCTCTTCCTGGCTTGCCAAGTTCTTTGCTAGTTTTCAGTGTGGGAGAATAGGTCACAGGAGTCAAAGCAGTGGCTGGGAGCACGTCCCATGTAAGCAAAATATGTTCCCAGCAGTTGTTACACGCTAGCTTTCTCCAGCTGCACAAAGTCCAGCCACAGCACGCCAGGATTCAGGTTCCTATCAACCCAGCCGCTTCAGTAGAAACATTAGACTAGCCCAGGGGCAATTTAGGGAGCACCTCGCACTGCTTGGGCCTGGGAGGTAATTCAGCTTGGCTGCACCTTCTTAACACTGCCAAAAAGTGGTTAAGTTCAAGATTTTGTTCCAGTTGCAACGAATTATTGTGGTACACTGTTCTAACAGGACGTAATATAAGACATCCACAGAGGTTTTGGAACACAGGAGGCTTCTTCCTCCCAGTCAAATTTCAACATCCGATACATTTAAAAACATCTTGAGCTATTCTGTTACAAGGTAAGGATATAGAGGCAGTTTCATTTTATATATCTGTCCCAGAAATATTCCAAGTAGGTGCTACAGTAGTAGAATGCTATGACAAAGAACAATCACAGTATAATCCCATCAGTGGTGCTTTTAATATACGTGTTTAAAGTAAAACTCTTGAAACTTATTGTATCAGTATGTTGTTCACGCTACTGGCATATTTCTGAAATCACAATGAAGTTTCTCATAAACTTTAGGCTTTTGTTTCTAAGTAAACAGCTGTAGTGAGTTGACCCTGGCCAGCAGCTGAGCATCCACACAGCCACTCGCTCACCGCCTCCAGTGGGATGGGGGAAGGAATAGGAAGAGCAAAAGTGACAAAACTTGTGGGTCAAGATAAAAACAGTTTAGTAAGTAAAAGGGAAAAAAAAAAAACCAAAAACAAAAAAAAAAAAACAACAAAAAAAA